>OZ026614.1:18729256-18951756 GCA_964020975.1 Hermodice carunculata
CAGCACTGAGGAAGATGTTTCTAAACACATATACTGATAAGACAGTTTGGTCGTTTCAAAAGGTCTCATAAACCTAACATATTTCTTCGCTGTACAAATCTGTTTGAGTTGAATATTACTTAACTGCTGTTGCATTCGACCGAATGCGGTTCTTCAATTTGCATTTTTTTGGAAAGTGCAGTCCTTATGAATATCACATACATTATTGATTTTCAAATTATGTTTTGATGCGGTTGCCTGCAGAACAGACGAAGTTCCCCGTGTATATACCATTCCGTGCAGTGGAGTGGAAAAGGAAACCCACAACATGGTCTGTTTAGAAGGACACTGCGGCAGGACTATATCCAGGTATACAGTTTGTCGTTTCTGTCGGAGCTTGAGAGACCGTGGATATACAAATATCGCCATGGCAATTATCTGGAAATTTTCCTAATCATGGCATTGTTACTATATTTTGATTGTTGCAGTATGAGAGTACGGCATCCCAACGAAGACAGACCGTAAATGTGAAAAATATAATTATTCAACATACTGTATTTTCTATTTTAGCAAAGCTATCCAGACATTTAAAAATAATTTCAATTATGACCATTCGAACTACATGATGAGGCTGTACAATTACCGGTATGAATACACCATTGCGGCCAATCAGGTGCAGGTTACCGCACTAAATAGTTCTTGGTTGTCGTGTGCTGACACCTATGGGGGCCATTTACCTGTAATTAACCCACTGTTTCAGCTAGACTATTACATGAGCTTATCAGCCTGTTTGTGTTGTATGGTTTAACAGATATTTTTTTCCATGATGAGTTTTATAAACAGAGGGCAAATCACATATTCATACGCAGTGACGTAATGCTGGCAAGCCGTGCTCGGAGCACGTGTTTCCTGGCTATGACAGGTAAACACTGGCATAACTTTTGATTCTATCTATAGACTCGCCTTTTTTATTTTGAATGTTTTCAATGAAAGGTGTCTGCACAACACCAACTGCATACTTAATTTTAAAAAGTGACGCAACAAAAGTTATACGCCTTTATGCTAATATGAGAATATACAGTAAATATAATGGTGGTTTCATCCCTACCGTGCCACCCTGTATACTGTACAGACCATGCGTCCCGATGATGCCATCATCTGTGTTCTGGGGTTTTATGAAAGCGAAGCTAATTTTTCACCTGGGTTTCTTTGACATTGGCTAAGTACAAATTAAAAGCCTTAATTCTTTTTTGTGTAACAAGTAGTAGGATCTTTTACTCTGGACTTCTCTCTGTACTGACGGAAAGCGTGGGTGATAATAGACAACTAATACTAGAACTGACGTGACATTTTGAATCAGCTGAAAACACCTACCACTGCAATAGTGGATGCTTGGGGAGGTAAAATGCATTTGACACCACTTCCTGTTACACTAAAATACAAACACCACTTGCAGTGGACAATTTTACACCCAATCAGTCAGGCTAGATTTGTTTTCTACCAGGTTGCTCTACCGATCAGAAGCTTAAGTTACTAGTGGCGCCATCTGCAACACACATCCTGTATTGCATGCATTTGGATGAACCAACGATGATTGGATTCCAAATAGTACAATACGGACTAAGATGCTGACAGTTTTGGTATTCACAAATTCGTGTGAACATCCCAGCAACTTGTTGATACCTAATTGCTGTAAACTGCCAAAGGTCTAATTCTGCTTTTGCATAAAGCAGTTCTCATGCTTATATGTTAAAAATTGCAATGGGATGGGAATACACCACTCTGACCTTGCAGACCCTTACCGGAAGGGGACCTGAACCGTCAAATTTGGTACTCTCTCGAGTTGCCCCCAACGTAGTATAGGTATAGCCTACAGGGAAGACTTAAATTCATTATATATTTTCAAGCTGCTTTTTGTGATTTGAAATGGAACTTTTTTTGACATACGTAATCTGTTAATTTAATGAACTGATATGATGGATTTACCTGTCATTACAAACATGTCTTTTACCAGCATATTATTTTTGTATTTGAAAAAAGGGTGGTCTAAATTTGAACCTTCTGTCTGCAATTCAGGGACCAAAAGTCTACGACGTGAAATTGTGTTGAAATTCAGGGGTCGCGACAGCGACAAATTAGTGGCGTGTCACATATTATATATCTTTCTCTTAGAACTCCAGAAGCAGTTGTGTGTCATGTAATGGACAGCAAGCGTTTCCTGTGGCCATTTCCCGTTTGAAACGCCCATTAGCGCCGGGAAGTCATACTTAGTCTGTTTCAGTGACTTTTTTCTTTCTTTTAAAATTTTTGCTAGAAGAATCATATTCTGAATGGAAAATGTAGGAAAGACCCATTGCATGCTCTAGGTCAACAGTCTTGTACCTGCGAGAAGGAAAAAATGGGATAACCACGTAGTGTTATTTCTGAACAGCAGATTAGAGCAGGAACAGCGTCGTAATTTTCTCTTGACGTGCAGCTGCATGATGCTTTACTCTGTTCTGCAAGGAAATTGTTGCCAGAACACTGCCAGGAGTAATGACTATCGACCTTGCAGGTGGACTGCTTTTGATGGAAGAAGGATCAGGTCAAGTCTATCCCGCCCCCAGTCTGGAGAGGCATGGCGCGTATGTCTGTTAATTATGTGATTGCTTACATATAGAAACCTCACACGCTCTTCCCAGAAGAACCGAAATGGACATTTGAGTTCAAGAATCCCAAGCACACGACTGTGACATCAGATATCACCATGATGTATTTGTGACAGTTGTCGCCACGTATGGTTTGCGTTTCTGATGAAAATAGCTTTTTGTTTTTGGCGATTAGGTTAAAATCTTATTTTTGTTTGTATAAGTTATGTTCACAAATACAATTCTCACGGTCACCCAGGAAGTATCAGGTGAACAATTTCAAGTATAGTCACAAACCATGGTGGATCCTATCATTTGGTTCGATGCCCTGGTATTCAGATTATGGGCGAAAAAATTTGGCAGGAAAAAAAATAAGCAAAGGTCATCCTTGCTGCGCACAACACCTGGCCGTCCTGAACCAAGATTTTTAAAAAACCGTCACAGAATCTATATGTTTAGACGTGTTCGTTTCTATTCAGCACATTACAGTTCAGTTAATATTTAATTGGGTAATTATGGGTCAAATTGTGCATATAAGGTTGCTGTAAAAACGGTGTGCGTCTACATTGTGCATTATGACTTTAATATTGCCCGAAGGAGTAGGTGTGCAATGCTTTACATGCATGGATTATTAATGCATACATTTTTGCAATTGCATTGTCACTTGCCAAACACCTTTGTCGCTGACATGGTACAGACCATCATCAATTTGTGGGCGGGGAAAGAGACCATTCTTTTCTCAAAAGGTGCGGACAAGGCTTGTCTGTTTAAACCACGGCAGAGGCATGGATAATGTATTTTACGCTCAGACGCAAAGGCGTGTTCAGATGCCTGCCAATAGAACCCAATACAGCATCAGGTCTACGTTGTTTCAAGAGCCCCCACAGTTGCCCCGGGGGTGTCCGCATGAGTCTAAGTCTAAACTCGGTGAGAGTGAAATATGAACTGGTGAAGGAAGTGCTTTCTGTACAAAGGACAAAAATAGTCGCGTACGAAGAATCTTAAGTGAACAGTTCACACCAAGGCCCTTACAAGTACACATGAAGAATAATACTATTATTGTTTTTTCATCGAAATTGGGAAGCATTTGAACGTTTCTATCATGTGTGACTCCTGTTCAAATACAAAACAGCAAATACAACAAATATTTTGCATTTGTTTATAACATTGCTCTTGTAAAGAGGTGAGTTCAATGGGTTCCATACGATGATGTTGCCAGGTTTACATTTCGCCAAGCTATTGCAAATACATGTCAGTACTCTGCATTTACATGTGGACATAGCACGACAACAACCACACAAATGCGGCTGATTGTTAAACCTACTGCCACCTTCGAGGATACAAAAAACACTTTGCCAAACATCTGGTGTATCTTTAATAGGAGGTATTCAACTACAGTAAAACCTCGTTATAATGACACCATCTTTTCTCTGCAAAATGTGTAATACGTCAGATAAATGAGTCCCATAGCAAATTCGCATGTAATCCCTAAAAACTTGTGTCATCAAGTGGATATGTCTGATATCTTAGTTTCATTATGATGAAATTTCACTGTATATCAACTACAGATCTGCTGTGGTCCCCTCAGTTTTCTGGCAACGGGACTATGCCTGCGCCCTGAAGAGGTTATGTTACTTTACCATCTAGAAACAACACATTTCTAGCATTAAGAAAAACAAAACAAAAAAAACAAAAAAACAAAAAAAAAAAAAAAACAAAAACAAAAACAAAAAAACCAAAAAAAAAAAAAACAAAAACCAAAAAACCAAAAAAAAAAAAAAAAAAAAAAAAAAAAAAAAAAAAAAAACTAGAAAAGAAGATTTGGTTCAAAGCAAATATGTCTGTGTGCATTCAAAAAGTTGTAAATGTTAAATGCTACAACATTTTGTCCTTTGGTTGTTCACATTCTATTAAGCTTATAGGCTGGATAAAAATTTCAAAGTACAGATGACGACCTTTACAGAAATGTACGGTGTTACAATATCCACAATTAAAACCCAACATTAACCAAATCAGACGAAAGTGTAGTATAGACCCATATTTTTTACATGGATTGCATAACAGGCCAAACCTATATTAATCACTTTTCATGGCACAGATGATGTGGTATATACTTTCCTACCTACTTGTTTGGTTGAGGAAACCGAAGGACTCGGAGAAAACCACCGCGCACAGTACGAGTGGTCGGAACTCTGTCCACTTTCTTCCCCGGCTGTGAATCGAACTCTGGCTGCAGAGATGAAAGGCGAGCGTGTTGCAGCTCCGCCAACCGTGTACCCGATGATGATCAGATAAACATTGACCAAGTTATGGCAAGATGAAAGTTCCAAAGGGCCAAATGACCTTGAAAATTGCTCAGTAGAGGTTATATATTCTTACAAAAATGTGCAGTATTGCACTTCCGACAGTTTGAGCCCAACATGATTAGAATTGGATAAAAATTGGCCGAGTTATGGCTGGATGAAAATTTCAAAGGTTCAAATGACGTTGACATTTGACCTTTAGAGGTCACATGTAAGTTACAAAAAATGTGCAGTGTTGCAATAGCTACAATTTGAGCCAAACATGATCAAATTGGTACAAAATTGACCAAGTTATGGCTAGAAGAAAGCCACCATCAAAGTTGCCTCTTATCTTGGAATGACCTTTGACCTTGAGATGACCTCTACCTGAAGTGAACCTTGACTTATAAATGAGATTCTGACCTAAAATTGACCTTTGACCTTGACATGTGCTTGACATTTGAGATGACCTTTGCATTGCTATGATCGAACTTCTACAAACTCGGAACTACATCCACTATAGTATATGATATTGAAGATTTAAAACTTTAATTAGCCCTCATTTGTATAGTTTTGAAAAGCGTGACCTCTCATTATAAAAAGGCAAGACTTCATCTATAGAAGTATAATTGTGCCAGGTTTGGAGTTTCTATCTATGATAGTCTTCGAGAAAAAGAGTGGAAAAACGTGCTGGTAAAGAAAGAAAGAGAGGAGAAAGAAAGACTAGAAAAGATTTGCTTCACAGCAAATCTGTCTGGGTGCCTTCAAAATGAGTACAGTTTGAAATGCAACACTCTGCCATTGTTCAACAGAATATAAATTTCGTGTATTAGCCTAATTTTTATGGATAAAATGCCACAACTTTGGTTCTTGCTTCATTGAATGTGGCCAGGTCACAAACTTATAAAAGAAAATTTTGAATGAAACTACTATCTGTAATAGTTTTGAAGCTAATTCAACATTTTAATTTTGGGTATTTGCCTAATTTTCATAAATTAAAAGCCTACAACATTGGTTTATGGTTTATTGGATGGGGCTATGCCACAAACCCATAAATTGAAGTCGGAATGGCACTTCTATCTATTATAGTTTTGAAGCTATTCAAGACTTACATCTTGCATGTTCACCTAATTTACATTAATCAAAATTCGGCAACTTTGGTTCATGGTTCATCGGATGCAGCTTTGCCACAAACCTATATATTGAAGTTGGAATGGCATGTCTATGTATAATAGTTTTGGAGATATTCAACTTTTTAATTTTTCAATGCCCGTTATTAGCATAATTTGAAATTCTACAACTTATATACTGTCCATTATATTGGCAGGTGTCACAAACCTATATATGCACATTGAAATTTCAAGTGTATCTGCAATAATTTGGAAGATATGGAGCTCTTAAAATTGTACTTGCCCCTAATTTGCATCATTTTAAACATCATGACTATTCCAAATGAGACACACAATTTCACTGGCTTGGTCAGTCGCCATAGCAAGTTTGGTGGTTTTCGGAAAAATAGTGTCTGAGAAAATTTCCAGATCAACTTGGTCGTTAAAAAGAAAAAGGAAAGAAAGAACGAAATGTCTGGGTTTGCACCCAAACACACATTTCCAGTGTTTACTTATGCAGTGAAACCTCTCTACAGTGGGCACCCTTGGGACCAGAGAAAAATGCCCACTCATGAGGGTCAGCCCTTTTGGGCAGTATGGATGAGTATTTGTGCATATACATGTACAATATTCATACATGCACATATGCATGCACAGTGTACACATATTTATTCAAGGGGATATGTATACATGCAATACAAAACTGTCCCTCTTCCTTTATACATAAACAAATTTTAAAAGAAGCCATAGCAAAATTAAATGTAGATGTACCTGTGAGCTGGGACAAGCACTATACTGTCTCAGTATTGGCTATGAAGAACAGGCTTCGTCTCACTGCAGCTGGTTACAAGAAAGCAAAGAAATGAAAGTGTCCACTGAGATGACACAAATCCACACACTGTTTTGAAATTCACAAAGTTGTGAAAACAGTCACTGAGTCCTGGAAGACCATACTTGAATGGGTCTGGCCAGCTCAGCTCTGTATGTAGTCTATTTTTAAAATAGGGTACACTCAGGCTTGTTCTGCCTAGAAGTCCAGAGCCAGTGTTCCCTTGGGACTGATAAGCTCAGCAGATTGACATAGCCTAAGGCAAAAACAGACCAGCTTGGACACTAGTCTCAGTCATGGTGCACTGACAGCTCTGTCCAGCACTAGTAGGAACTAGTGCCTGCCTGTTGCATATGGTAGCCTAGCACCCTGGATGTCAAGCAGTAGGTCATGCAAGAAGCAGTTGAAGGCCTGGATGTGGATTGTGAAGAAATTCGCTGAATTTAGCATACACTAAAATTCCCCAAATTTTGTTTGTATGCTATTGGATTTCCCAGTTGTCTCAAACCAAGATGTGTAAGTTAGATTTTTGTGTCTATAATACTTTTGAAGATATACAGCTTTTAAAACTTTAATTGCCCCTCATTTGCATAATTTTAATTATCATAACTATTCCAAACCCGGTGCGAAATTTCATTGGTAAGTCAGACACCATGGCAAGTTTGGTGGTTTTGGGCATAATACTGTCTGAGAAAAACTCCAGACAAATGTGGGTGCCATGGAAAGAAAGAAAGAAATAAAGAACCTGAGGAAAAACTATATGTCTGGCTTGGCACCCAGACATAAAGAAAGAAAGAAGGAATTTCTGGGAAAACAGTATGTCTGTGTTGGCACACAGACATAAACATGTATTTTAAATATGTTTAGCATCTTATCTAGTTTAAACTTGATGAATGACCTACTTTAAACCATTTTTCTTTCCCAATTTGTTAGTTTTATCATAGAACCTCATTTGGCACTGCTTAATACATGAATCAGCCCTTCACACTACCAAGTTCCTTTCTGCAGCATAGGTGGCAGCACAGGATCCTACTCAATATTGTTCCCTCCTATTCGGTCTGAATGCCTGCTTTAGCCACCCATGTCGTGAGAAATATGTGTTTAATTGTCTCATGGAAGCAAAGAACAATGTGCGTTTAAATCGATGGTAAAATATGTTACATTAAGTGGCGATATCTAGCAATATACGCCTATTGACCTGATTACATTAAGGGGCGTTATCTGGCAATATAAACCTTTTGACCTGATAACTGCCAATGTAAGGGGAGGATAAATATGCTGGGCAGAGATTTAAAACAGTTAGGGTGAATATATTGGTAACAATGTATACAATGTATTCATATTGGTAACAAGCCATACAATGCATTTTCTGACACACACCATGTCTCTACTTTTGTACAGATAATTAAAAATAGCAGCTGCCAAGTTTCTCATTATGCTGATGCTATTATGTAAGGTAAGATATGACACCATTTTAGACTTGGAAACATAGAAACATATTTATGGCCTATGCAGACCTATATGTTTACTCATGTGTACAAACAATACAGGCTTTGGTCTCAAATCATTTTGAACATTGTACAATAATATATATATATATATATATATATATATATATATATATATATATATATATATATATATATATATATATATATATATATATATATATATAAAACAATACAAGAAATTTATCTGAAAATAAGGTAAAAACCCAAAGGGCGAAAATGGGGCTTAATTGCCGACATCGGTCATTTTCAGTATTAAATTTGTTTTACATTGATTTTGGAAGTTAAGTATGGACTTATCAAGTTCCTCTTCGTGGTAAAGATGTAGGCGTATAATTCTGACCTTTTTATCATTACCTCAGCAGAAACAATGCACGCCAGGACCCCGTAAAAAAAACAATTAACATATATCCTCTGTTCAGACCAGGTACTGTCTGACTCTGCTTGATTAGCTTAAACAGTTATGACTTCAATAATAATTTTACTATTATTACATTGTCAACGTATGTGTATGTATGTGTGTGTGTGTATGTATGTATGTATGTATGTATGTATATATGTATGTGTGTATATTTGTATGTATATTGTATGTATGCGTGTAGTGAATAGTCTTTTATGACGGACCACTGATAATAGTTATTTTGTTGTGATCTGTTTCAACTTATTAAAAAAGGCAATATTGGGTGACCTGACACGATATTCAATCATAGATCGTCGTCTTATGGAAGGTACGATAAAACAAAACTTCCTCTCAAATCGCAATCGGGAATTTGCATGTACAGCGTTCAGAGTGGAGGCTTATAGAAAGTCTAGAAGTAAATCGGAGATGAAGGTACTTGACTTGCCTACAAATTTGACCTCACTTCTAGACACGGCACCTAGGGTCCTTCAGAAAACGTTTCGCCTGAAACATGAGCGAACTGACATCGTCTGAGCTCGGAAGAGAGTTGCATGTGTTTTTTATCTGTGTGGTGATCACCATAGGAAATGTTAAGGGACCTTATAGTGGCTTGCGTCTGTGAGGTAGCATGCTTTGAATACCCGTTGAGAAAATAGAAAAGGCAGACGAAGAAAAATGTACATGCATCAGGCGCAAATTAGATGATAGATGGCGGTTGGTGGTGTCATTTATTCTTGCTTACAGTAGGACCTTCATCCAGTACGCTTTTATCACTACCATGTGCTAATTACCATTTTAAGAACCAGAACTTTCTGAAGAATATTTTTGTGTTTATGAATGCATACTAAATGTGTTATAGCGTATTCACAAATAATTATATGCATTTTTTGGTGCTTACGCAGAGTCGACAGTGTTATGCAAATATTAAATGCACATGTCTGCTCAAAAAGATTTGGCCAAATGATTCCCAGAACGTTGCCTGCGAATACAGACTTGGTAAGGGCGCAATGTACTGAGGGCGTTGCACTGAGGGGCAGAAGGCCGCGTAGCAGGCAATCCAGAAAACAGATGTGTCGGCAAATATTTATCAGACAACCAAATGGTGCAGGGGCGTGTATACGCCCCATACAACGCCAAGTCTAAAGAGGACAAGGAACAAATAATCAAGAATACATGTAATTTATGTTCTTAGTGGTTTACAGGGCATTTTAGCGAGCAAAAACCAACATCGACAATAACAAGGCGGATAAATGGTAAAAATATCAAGTAAAATGATCACTGATATTTACAAACTGCTACAACATTAAAGTATGTTAATTTATGTTAATGATATGTTACATTGGTATAATGATATGTAAACGGTTGCCAATCGCTTAACTAAGCGGACATCAGCTAGTGACAAACAGTGCTTGAACATGACCCTGATGTTGAGTATGGTTTATATTTACTTCCAGTAAACCTATACAAGGAGATATAGACAGGAAATATATGTAGAAACTAATGTTTTGCTGGAATACATAGACAAAATTATTGCGCAAAACATTGAGAACCCGGAAATAGAAGGTAATGGCTCATCATATCGCCAATGTCTGCAACCATGAATGTCCACACAGTGTGTAAATACTAGTATACATTTTTTCTGCTCAAAATAGTTTCGTTTTCTCATGGGAGTGGTGAAGAATAAATATTATTTCAAGAATCTCGCATAATATTGAATCTGACTTGCCATCAATCCATTCACGTTTACAATCATCTGAACAGGTGAAGTCCCTTGGCACTCTGCCAAATCTCACCATGCAGCACATGTCCGCGTATGGTTGATTATAAAAGTGATCAATACACACACACACACACACACACACACACACACACACACATATATATATATACATATATATATATATATATATATATATATATATATATATATATATATATATATATATATATATATATATATATATATATATATATATATATATATATATATATATATATAATTGTTTTGCAACAGCCTGTATAACGGAATTCAGTCTAAAGTTGTTATATAAAGTTTTAAAGTGGTGTATCATGCAAACTACGTGTGTGTAAAATTAATTTATCACGCAATTCTACCTCACACCCACCCCCAAAAATTGCTTCAAAATAAATTTATGTGACGGAAAAAAAGTTAATTTTGACAACAGAAAATGCAATACCAAATAGCAGACTCGTAATTAAACAAGAGGGCTGTGTGAACAGCCCATGCTCAGCGGACCTAGACATTCATCACACTTGCAGCTCTGTAAGTTTTGGGATAGGATCAAGGTCACCCATGTTCTGACTAGGTCTGACATTTATAGAACACTAACATGTGCAACATTAAGGTTCCAGTTCAAGTAGTTCTCAAGACATAGTGAAGAGTAAAATTCGTGTATGTTGCACTGTGACCCCAGATCAAGGTCACTCATGTACTGCCTTCACAGAGAAACATTAACATGTGCAACATTAAGGTCCTAACTCAAAACAGATCTCAAGTTATCAATTGAACAGTAAATTTCGTGCCAGTTGTCCTGTGACCTTTGGGAATGAGGTCAAGGTCCAAACATCACTGGAGCATGACAATTTGCACAAAATAGGCAGACACTTATAAAAGGTACATCCCTACCAAATCTGGCCTCAATTGTTGAAGTTTTAACAATTACAAGAAATTCCCACGTTAAACTTTCCTATTGAAACTGTTTTCAAAGATTTAAAAAAAAAACAAATCATAAAAGAATAAAAAAAACACTGGATCGTGACCATTTGAACAAACATGGTAAACACCCACCCAAGGGTACATTGCCACCAAGTTTAAAGTGAATCTGACAGACAGTTTCTTCAGAGAAGTCCAAAATGTGAATTACCATTAGAATGCCCATTGACTTGAATAGTAAGCAATAGAAAAGGTGCATTTACCGATAAGTACCCGAATTGAAAAAAAAAAATCGTTAGAAATCAGGAATCCACAGCAGTGCTATATAGTGAACATCTTTGCTTGACCCTTTCACAAGAAACATATCCACAAAGTTTCAACTTAATCTCAGTAATGGATCTGGAGAAGTCACAAGTATGAAAAAACAGCACAGAAATTCATAAAAAAATGAAAAAAATTGCAGCACCACAAATTGAGAACTAGGAGTCCCTAGGAGTGTTATTACCTCATATCAGAGCAATTGGATAAACGGTTGTGGAAAAGAAGATTTTTTTAAGATCTGTCCGAAAAAAACCCACACGAAAATCCCCCCAAAACCATTAAAAATCCAAAAATCACCGGACTGTGACCATTTGAACAACCTTGGTGGATATGCACCCAAGGTACATCTCCACTAACTTTGAAGTGAATCTGGCTGACAGTTTTGGAGAAGAAGTCGATAAATGTGAATTACCTCTGCAATTACCATTCACTTACATAATAATCAATAGGAATGTATTCATTGATCTATAAGTACCCGACTTGAAAAAAAGTCGTTAAAATTTCAGGGATCTACAGCAACGCCATCTGGAGAACAAATTTGTGGGAGTCTTCTACAAGGAACATTTACACCAAGTTTCAGCATAATCAAAGTAACGGTTTTCGAGAAGTCAAAAATAGTGAAAACACAAAAGTTCATTAAAAATAGAAAAACACCACAGCGCCACCTGTTGATCAATTAAGGTCTAGAGATCCCCAGAAGTTTCCCAATGCAATTTCAAAGCAATTGTTCAATAGGTTTCTGAGAAGAAGATTTTTTAAGATTTTGCCAAAAAATTAACAAACAAAAAAAAAAATCATTGAACCGTGACCATTTGAACAAACTTGATAGAGACCCACCTACGCACATCCCCACCAAGTTTGAAGTGGGTCTGGCCAGCGCTTTTTGAGGAGAAGTCGAAAATATAACTTGTTGACGGATGACGGACAGAGTACCATAAGATAAGCTCAGCTGACTAACAAGTCAGCTGAGCTAAAAACCCGAGCTTTCACAAGAGTCAACTTCACAAGCGTCGTCTTTTCTGTCACAATTTATAAAATGTGACAGAACGTGATTGTTGCAATTTATCTAATGAAGGTGTTTACATTTCTCACTACCTTTAAAATTTGATGAATCAGTGTGTTTACATGTACACAATATTAACAAGAACAACAATACTAATATTGATAATCATAGTATGAACAGTACACAATCACAGATTAAGTATCTTATTGTTAACGCTGAAGAAACATTTCACCAAGGATTGTTACTGAGGTGAGTTGTAGAACTCTAACGAAAACCTTTTTTAAATTATAACTTTCATAGTATATATATATATATAACACAAAATTTGATTTCGAAATATGCATTAAAATTAATTTAAATGAATGGCCACTAATATTTAGCGACCCTATCTGTCTACTTCATGCAATGTTTATTATCCATGTATATTTCCTTAAATTCACACCAAAAAATCAGACATGAGTGCAGATCAATTTTACCAAACAATTTGCCTTTTGAAATTCCAAATTGTAATGCTCACAGTTCTTTTGTGATGGCATTGTAATTTTACGCTTTATATTTGTTTCAATCATACACTTCAAGTTCAAGTTATGAATTTGTTCTGCAGCTGCAATCCCATGAGCCCCTTGGGAATTTGCCTCTGTCATCGTTTGAAATTCCATTCTTTCTGTAATGATGATATCGTTATGTTGCTTTTTGAGCTTTGTATTCACGTGTTTATGCATTACGCTATCTCCACGTTGCAATAAAATCTCTGCTTGTTTTACATATTTAAAGTTATGATGAAATCATGGCTTCAATATCGAACATTCCTGGTTGTGTCTTTTCAAATACAGTCAACACGTACTGCCTCGGTAGCCACTTCTAACAAGCGACCACAAAAAACTCAAAAAACCTTTGCATTATGTGTCCACTCAGCTATAATGGGCCCTCCTCTAGGTGGACACATAATACAGGTTTGATTTTACCATGTATTATGTGAAAAAAATGAAGTAAATCATTCTCCTATATTGTTATTTCTTATTACTGCAGGTGTTCAAGTCTACAAGAATAATTACCAGCACATGCATGGCTAACCATGCACTGGCGTGGTTCCAGAGTACACATATGATACACTTCTCGTTTGCATTCTGACAGCACATGTTACCGTTTGGTTGACGGTATAACATACACATGGCAGCCCAAACATTTTCAAGGTGAACAGGAATATGCTCGCTAACAGCACCGCATCCTCAGCCACGTCCACACGATGTACATGTATGCACATAAGAATCAGGCTGCTAATTGAGGACAGTGTCTGGAAAAAAATGCTTCTGGGCGATAACTTGCACAATTTCAGTAACGACTCTTCTTTATTCACTGCAATTAAAGGCATTCAAAGGAGCACAGAAGAATATAGAGAAGAAGAACGCTGTTCCCTGGCGTCAATACTTGTATGTAAATATCTGTACATGAAAAACCAACGGGGTTTTTATCAATAATGTTCGCCCATAAAAAAGAAACTTACACACTCGTGAGAACGAGCTGGTAGAAAAAAAACGTAAGTTTATGTGCTCTTTACAAGGTAGGCAACATTTTTAATCTCGTTACTCCGTGGCAAACACAAGACTTTCTGACAGCTATAGATTATCTCCACTGTTTGATTTCGAAGACTAAACAAAACAAAAAATGAAGATAAACACGAAGTCAAGCAGCAACATCTTGAGTATGTGTGACATGTTCCTCGATAAATCATAAAACTAACACGCTGAAAGAGGGAAAAATCTTAGTTTCGCTCTCACTTAAATTGGCTATTTTAAATGGTCTTCTTCTTCTTCTTCTTCTTCTTCTTCTTCTTCTTCTTCTTCTTCTTCTTCTTCTTCTTCTTCTTCTTCTTCTTCTTCTTCTTCTTCTTCTTCCTCTTCTTCTTCTTCTTCTTCTTCTTCCTCTTCTTCTTCTTCTTCTTCTTCTTCTTCTTCTTTTTCTTCTTCTTCTTCTTCTTCTTCTTCTTTTTCTTCTTCTTCTTCTTCTTCTTCTTCTTCCTCTTCTTCTTCTTCTTCTTCTTCTTCTTTCTCTTCTTTTTCAGATACAGATACAGATACAGAGTATCTTTTAAAGCGCATCAATTGGTTTCTGTTCAAACGAACACCAGGCACAACACATGAACTGTATTACATTTTTGGCTGTCCATAATTGCGTTGTCCATGTCAGAAATGATACCTGAAGATTCAATCGCATGGACCCTGTGTTTCACTTGAAAGCTCAGGTTTCAAGTTGATCGATGATTGATCTTGGGCGATCACATCTGAAGGTGGGAGATATGCATTAAATGTCATCCGCGTAGTTTGTTTACTCTGTCACGGACCCTTGTTTTTCTAGTGTCACAATAAATCGACATTCACACTTAAAACACCATCTACAGACAGCACCATGTCAGAAGTGTCACGTTCATATGCAAGAACAAAGGTAACTTATATGAGTTACTTTTTGATGAAATCATCTTTGATAATCCACCTGATATTTGACAGTAACACTTTCACCATTCTTATTTTACGTGGCGCATTAGCGAAAACGTAATACTAAAATGAATATCAAATATAAAATTGACAGCACAGTTTACTTAACCTGAGGTATATTTTATAAAGTATTTTTACACTATTTTTAGCTTGTTTTTTTCACTTTAGCAATAGCCATTTTTTATACTGGAAAGGTAAGTAGTGTATCTACGTGTCATATTTCTTTTAAGTGATGCGGTGAATTTCTCTTGCGCACTGTTTGCAAGCACAGTGCTCCAGAAACTTACAACGGTCATAAACGCACTTTTTGATCGAAGGTATGTATTAATTAGTCAAAATTCTGGAAAATCTTTCTAGTGACAGTTGTCTACTTTATTACCTGAAAATAAAATCAGGTGAAAGGTCAAATAAAGGTTATTCATGGAAAAAATTAAATCCAAATGGTGAAAGCAAAATACTCTAAAATTAAACTCTTTCTTCAGAAAACACAATGCTGTAAATATGCAAAGGTGAAGTTCCCCTAACTTGGACACTCTGACTTGTATTTTGATGAAGATAAAGATTATCGACTTTACACTTGGTATGGAACATACGGTAACCATTTTAAATTGGAATGCCTGGCCAATATGGTCTCGTTGACTCTGAAAAAGAAAATCATGGCATACATGTAGACCTATGGTATCGCCCAGTCTACTTCGTCCATATGCTGTGATCCATTCAAGCTGTGCTTATTATCCTACGTTTTTCAGCAAGGTATTATTGTTTTATGGTTGCATTTTTTAGTTGTGTCCAAAGCAGGCCAAGCTGCACGATGAAGATCGGTTTGAATTTTGGCAGGCAACATTTCTGATTACTCAACTCACACTTTTAAAAAGAAAACTAAAGGGTTTAGTCGATGTTGCTGGACCCAAAAAATATGTTTAGGTAGACCTATACTTTTTAGGGCGATGATAACATCTGTCAATAAGTGGATTTGTGACCTAATTGAATGTTTCGGGTATCGAATACTCTTGTCAACATTGTGCATTGGTAATTCATATCCACCACAGCGTTGCCGTTTTCTTTTCTTGGTAATATGGTGCAGGTGTCCTGTATATAATACAAGCACCAGATTTGTCTGTACTCAAAACCAATCTACAAACACAAAAATATTTAATATGATACATAATGTATAGAGCTGTGACTATTGGTATATTTTTACACCAATAGTAACCATTAACACAAACAAATGTGACTGGTGTGGATCAGGAATTCCCATGCAGCAAATGGCGGTAATCATTATTTTTGTCAGATGTTGTTAAAATCAATCTGATCAAGGCTGAACCAGGAAAGCTTTCATGAGTAATAATACTCCTGTGGCTATCCGCTTTTCTGCCTCAGTCCTGTGAGACACAGGTGGCCTAAAGAAAAAGGAGATGAGATGGAGGAAACCATGGTAATCTTCATCAGCTTGTGCTGCCATGTTTTTCAGCACGAAAGCCGAGGCAAAGGGTCCAAAAAAACACTATTTCAGAGCTGCGGTGGACCCCTGGTCCTGGATATATGTCCCATACACTCATCGCTTGTACTTTCTTCACCCTGCGGAAAAAAACAAAACAAAAAGATTTCCATCACTCACCCTATCCCTGCCTCTAAGTCTCAGGCATTTCCCATGGGAGACTCTATGGGAGCCTTTAAGGGCGACCACCCTTCCCTTTCCTCCCTGTACTCTGGAATTCTAATTTACCCTGTTGCTGTCTAACTGTATCATTTCATTTCTTTTCTCCCAGCATCCTATCACTTTAGACAGTCAGCCAATCAAAAGGTGTGAACAGCATGCATTGACAACAAGAAATAGGGTAAAACAAACCCATAGCAACCTACATATTCTACATGTATGTAAAAGAAGCTGGATAAAAAGAATCAAACGTATACTTTGTGCACATCAAATTTTTATTAAAAACAATGTACTAACAGAGCAGAGTATGGTTGAAAAGAGTCAGTGATTTGCAACTCAAAATTTTCGTCTAGCTCTGAGTAATTTGCATCAAAAAAGGTAATTTAACATGGGAGTAAATGGGAATACACACTTGTACCCACCGAGCAGAGATTAGTAGGTCAACAACGCCTGTGATGCCATGGTGAATCCAGAATATAGTGCCTTTTGGGGTGGATGTGGGGGGGGGGGGGAAATTAGTGTGCTCAAAATTATTGCCGTAGTGCGTTCCGTTGACATAAAGTTTCAAATGTCACGTAATTTTAAAACAAGAAATGCTGAAACAGGCGACGGTTGAAACTGCTGGTCAATGTCGATTGTTTTGAAAAGAAATGTGCCAACACACCGAAAGCTTTCTTCACAACCTGAGACATGATTATTACCAATTACATAAAAACCCACTGTTAGTTTCGGACCTGTATCCGCTATCTGGACAACCTTCCCTCCACTAAACTCCATCTTTCACCCAGTAGGTGATCTAGATCCCTCTGCCCAGTGCTGGTACTTAATCCATAACCTGTGGGGGACTTTAGTGCCCGATACATTAGTCCTATTCTGGGGCCAACTGCCGGCCACGACTGGTAAGTTAAAGGCATTGTGATCACACTTTTAGGTAAAACTCACACGGGAAAAGTCCCATTATATATTTTACATTACATTCATTCGAGAAATCAACTTTCCCTTGACACTAATCACACATATATTTTGGATACCACCTCTTCAAAATATCCAATCGGGACTAACCAATACGTACTTGGCTGCCATTTTGAAAATTGTGGATTCCGCACCCAGTGTTTTGTACATGAGGATACCAATGGGACGATCTTGGGGGGGGGGGGTATAAAATATGAAACCAAAAGTATATATTTTGCAAATATTTCAGCGCATCAATAATGATATGATATATGCTGTTTTATGGTGTGTATTATTTATTGGGCTTCTTATTATCTACAAATCCTAGCCAGGAAAATATCCACAAGCTGGATTATGAATAAACAGCGATCGTCAACAAACAGTGTAAGACCACGTGCCAAGCATCTTGAGATCGAATATGATATCGTGTACAAACTTGGGTACATTTGATTATGTTCAGTCCATCTCGTTCATTTTCACCCATGCTCATCGCAAACAGAGCTGAAAACGCATGGCCGCGATTCATTTTGATATCCAGATCAAATGTAATTTTGTCCGACTGTCCCACAATGCATTGCGCCATGTTGAAAATGGCGCTCACCAATTCGTGTATGATTTGCCAGGGTATCGTGTAGCATTTGGATTCGTAACTACTGATGATTACTGCTTCACACACAACCGAGAGTGCAGATTAAAGGTACGTAGCAAGTCATGTTTTCAAAGTACTTGAATGACCATTTCCCGTGGTAACTCGGATAACGGACATCCTGAACCTAGCGAAATATTACGATAAGGATGACTGAACAACCATGGCTTTGCATAATTGCTATATCCCTGGCCCCCACCAAGTCAAGCCTCCAGACAAGTTGAAATGAAATTCTGTGTTTGAGTTGACTTTGATCGCAAAATAACGTCACATGATGGCCACATTCTCGATAAAATCTTTCAGGGTAGATCAATTTTATTATGGAAGGCGGCTTGAAACTTTCTTTTTAAATTTAGGGTCGGGCCTTTTCGGTAGGGTTGGTCGGGTCTCTGGAACCACACATATATTTTTGTTAAGCCTTGAGTGACTTGGACATTTGTTGAAACGTGTTTAAAAGGGACGTTCGTTCCCCTTTTTACACATTACATCCTTTGAGGTCAATGTAATAATCGATGTGCGAGTATACAAGAATAATGGTTTAATAACCCATGTGCAAGTATACAGGAACAATGGCTTAATTGGCCTGTTAATAGCTGAATACACAAGTCACGCCCCAGTGGTCTTGCCTGATGTCCTGCAAGGATATGGGTATTCTACAAAGAAATACACTAGGAATATGTACGAACTGACCACAGAAACCAGGGATACACTTTATATGAAAAATGCTGAAAAGAAAGTTTTTCAATCACACTTAATGCCGTACATACTTAAATTATGAAATGCCCAGTCAATGGTGGAATTCATACTTTATTCAAATTTGTCAAAGTGTGCAGGACTTTTTATTGTTCTTCATGTTCACTCATGCATTTTACGCACATACACTATTGGCCTGTTAATAACCGAGTACACAAGTCACGCCCCCAGTAGTCTTGCCTGATGTCCTCCAAGGGTGTGAGTATTTTACAAAGAAATACACTTGGAAGATGTACATTTTCCCCCAAAACTGCCCACAGATACCAGGGATACATTTTGTATGAAAAATGTTGAAAAGAAAGTTTTTCATTCACACTTATTGCTATACATACTTTAATTCTGAAATGCTCAGTCAATGGTGGAATATACATTTTATTCAAATTTATCAAAGTTTGCCAGACTTTCTATTGTTCTACGTATTCACTCATGCATTTCACGCACATACACTATTTGTTGCCTGGACATAATCTGGGGCACTAGTGTTAAATAAAGAGCAGACAGTTATTTCCTTTAAGGCATCTGTATCTGATTTTGAAACGACTTGATTTCCCGCGCCACATCACTAATGAAAGTTCATTTAATTTCCCTGTATTTTTTATTTTCACTAATTCACTGATTGCACAACCCGGTGAAAATAAAAACAGAGCAAAGAAGTATTTCAACATATGTTTAATAGGAACTATGTCCAAAATAGTGAAATTAAATCCGCAATTAAATGCCTAAAATGCAAAAAAACATGCAAATTTACAAAGGTGAAAATAAATACATTTACATTATAATGACACAGGCACCATTTCAGTGCCCGACAAGCTGGTAAAATGTAGTGAAGAGTTCTGACGACTAATTGATTACAACAAAAACAAAATCATTTAGTATCCTGAGCTAGGCTCCTAGTGAAAACATCAAACAAAGGCAGCCAGGGACTTTAAACATAACCAAGAACGACTGAAATATTATCAAAGAACACTACACATGCACAAATAGGTGAAAACGGATTAGGTATGAATAAAAGGAAATGTTCAAAGAGAGCTGCCTGCTGAATAGTCAGCCTGCTGGTGCAGTGCCCCACTGGGCTGATCGTATGCTGGGAACCAAACTGATAGCATTTCATCGCAGGGGACTCGTGTCAGATATTCTTTAAAATCTTTTCTTGTCCTCATGCGACAGTTTATCTTTCTACTTTGTATCACTAACTTTAAGTGTGTTCTGCTATCAAGGCATTACTGGGAGTCAGATTACCTACGCCTAATGAGTTATGTATAATTGAACTCGTGTATCTTCCTTTGAAAATCTTAGTGCGACAGAAACAGAAAGTGTTTTTCAACAAAATGATCAACCAACGAGATTTTTATACAAGTAGCTTTGAGGATTTCACGCGGCTTCGTCTGTCGTCGCACAGACTCAAAGTGGAGACTGGGAGATGGACCCGCATCCCCCGTGAGCAACGTTAGTGTCCATGCAGGAACAACAATGTTCAGGACGAAGCACATGTGGCGCAATTTTGTCCTCTTGTCCAGGACATCAGAGACAGGTGTGGGAAACAGCGCACCTTTCCAAACGGTGTTGTTAATGCCAAAGACATTCCAGACTTCAAGGTGCGGCATGACATATTAATATACTTTTCCTAAAGTAAGGCTACTCATTGTAACACTAAGACTTTAGATCATTTTTTGTTGTTGCACCACTTTTGTATTCAATTGAACACCTACTTTTGTCAATAAGCTACTACTACTACTACTACTACTACTACTACTACTACTACTACTACTACTACTACTACTACTACTACTACTACTACTACTACTACTACTACTATTTTCTCCTGGAAATAAAACTGCTAGTAAAATGGAACAGGAGTTCGAAGTGATATCATCGCTGTTTGTATTGATTGCTGCGTAAATGCTGAGAGGTTGAAATGGGCTGGGGGGGGGGGGGTATTACATTTGCATCTGTCGTCAAACATGCCCCCCATCCTCTTATCACCACGGGCTAAGAAAAAATTAGCTTGTAAATCAATTGATTCTTTACTCAAACAATGTAAAACGCAAGCTGATGAAAGGAAAGGAAATAGCAGATGAATACTGCGTGTTACACGGATAAAAGGCGTCTTTATGCTAAGACTCGTTACGGGTATCTCAGGTTTTTATGGGGGCACACCTACACACCGAATTATTTTTTAATATCGACTTTGTCACAAGCTAACTTCTGTCATCATATTTCCTTCTTTGCTCACGTTAAAACATTTGTTGACTTCTCGTAAATATATATATATATATATAATCTACCATGCTTAAATCAACATAACCTGAAGCGCTATGATTACATGTGAAACATGATAAAACCATTTTCTTTTTGTACATACATTCAGTAGGAAACTGTAGAATTTTTGTGATTAATAAAGAATAAAGAATGGCACTTGCTGATAGAATCACGTTCATACATTCTTTAAATTCAAGTGGGTTGTATTTATCATTTACAAGGTATAGGAAAGCAGCCACCATCACATAAAAACATGTCCAGGAATTTCAAGGTACGAAACATAGTCGATGGTTTCCCGCTGATGACCCGTTTATGAATTCATCTGGCTGTTGAAGTCTACAATTTTTAAAATTTTGAATCGAACGTGATAATTTGTTAATTGATGTATAGGTTTAGATATAGACATTGACTGGATCGTCTATGCGCCGTAGAGATTGGATTGTCATTTTGGGGGTTTTAAGAACCACACGGAAGATGTGGCACTGTTCCTGTTTTTATAACTGTTCAAATTTGACGAAGTTGTATACCGACACAAACAGATTTTCTTGATTGAATAGACTAATATTACATGTTCGGATATGACAGTAATTAAGTTTGCACATGTTGATGCAAAATTTCATATTTTCAGTTCCCGTTTCCAGCATTTTACGACTCGCACGTATTATGTATTCAGCAGCCAGTTCTGCTATTTATCAGAGCCCATTTTGCATATGGAAGTCTTTTGCATGTAGGCATGCCTTGGTAAAAATGTACGCCATACCTCTGGAAATCTAAAAGTTTTGGTATATTCGGGTAATGTATAATGTCCATATATGGTAATGTTTAAGTAATTGATACTACATGACTGCGATCGTTCTGGATAATGTGCAACTACTTTTCACGACCATTCTCTTGACTGCCTGGACCCATCATGGCTACTGCATTCGGGATTGAACACATTAAAGAGTGTTCAACGCATAAATGTACCAAGACTCTCACTACTGTATACCACAACTGGTGAAGAGGCACTTTGTGTTATATACATGAACATAAGTCATACTTCCCGTGGTTTCTTATTCTGAATCATTTTTTCACCTCAGTCAGAACAAACAAGATACAAAGACAAAGACACAAAGGAGACATGTCAAATTGAATGTATTTTTTGGTCGAATAAAAGCATCCTGAGTCCTGAGTCCTGAGAGACACTACAATCTGCAATGACAGATAGAATGGCAACGCCTCACGAGTTTCAGGATATATAACAACACATGACACCACAGACACTGGTTTAACACAGGGTGCTAAGAATATGAACTTCTGTCGCAAAGATGATGCATAATTATGGAATTGGGCAACATGGCCACTGGAGCTTAGTTTACACTCCAGTACAGAGTAAGAAAAGGTTGGCCTGGAATTGAGATCCGGCCGGAATAAGACAAGCTAATGGTCACGAAGTGCATCCAGTATTGAAGTGACACGGGGTTTAAATGGCCAGCTGCAAGCACGAGACATAAAATCATGGGGTGGGGAACACTGTCGCAAAATCTCAGAATTTGAGAGAGGAAGGATATACCAGAGGTAAATTAAGTGGGGCAGCTCATTTTTTTTCACCAGAGCGTGAATGTACAACCAAAGACAATAAGCCTAAAGATAGCATGCACAAAATACTCCATATGAGTCTTACAATATCAAAACAGCTTGTACTGAACACATCCGCAGCAAACAAATGTGCAAAACATCATTCCAAAAGATAAGCCTGCATCAAGCATCTTTCAAATGTTGCTGCAAGCATAACGCTTGTAAGATATCAAATGCACGTAAATCAAAATCGCACCCAAGCCGTCCAAATAATATAAATCAATTTGTTAGGCCACAGTATAAAGTGTTACATAATTTCTGATTTGAGAAGAGTAAGTGCAAGACCATGCAAAGGTTGCTGCTAACATTCATCACTGGTTAGTAACAGTCTAAATCTAAACGATTGATGGAAGAATGTTTGTGGCCAAGAAGTAACGGTTACACGATGGGCCAGACATGCAACAAACGAAGGACAGAATTTTGCAGCTGTAGCTAGGGCTAAACGATACCGGCTTTTCTCATTACACAGAACATAACCACATCCACATACAGGTCTGCAATTGTTACGTACCCAGTAATCTGCCAGGTGAAAATGCAATATTGAGATGTCTGTGTGACATGCTGAAAACGCATTTACAGATGGTTTGAAGACACTTTTTCAGACAACCCCTGTTTTGTTCGTTGCTTGACACAATTCCGTCTCTGGATCTATTACATTATATAATTGCCTTTGCCAAAAGCAGTGATCATTTCAGCACTAATATATAAACGCATGCAAAAGACAAAAGATGGCATAATGAGATACAAACGCCATAATGGTTGTTAGCTTCACTGCAAAATTAGCAGTGGAACAGTACTGGGGCTGTCGCTCATTCTTCTGTCCTATCGATGCTCAGGAAAGCAATGTCGCTGGTTGAGTTCCTTATCAGTGTGAACCATGGTCATCCACCAGATTATGTAGTCACTTTGGCCACTATTCCTCACAAAACATACAAAAGGGAGCGTTCATTGTGCAAGGGTAGAATTATGGCGGATGTCCAGGTGAAAGTGACTAAGCAAAAGAGGTTGTTAAATGGTGCACACGTATTTACGTGTCACCATATTTATTTAGAGTTGTAGAAAGTCGAGTCTGAAATCTGTAACTCAAGTCAGCCACACATGCGTATCATCCAAGGGCAACTTGTACACAAGCTTGTCTGCCATAAGTTTCCACGTTGTGTTACTGTATTTTCAATGTACTTACTTTTGTTTATGTAAATTTTCACGGTCTTAACACTTAGATGTTTCACTGGCGTTTTAATTTGACCATGTCAGCCATGGGTCCTTTTAAACCTTTGCCCAAACACCTTGCCATAGTGTTTTGTTTTAATGGTTTCTGCCATCAGGGAAATAAACAAAAATGAAAACAAATTATGTCTTCTACTCAAGAATCTTTGAGTCGAGTCTCCCCAAGCGCCACCCTTCTTTCCAAAATCCCGCACCTTCCCATGTACCAGATTATGCGAGTGGCCACCGACAAAGAGATTGAGGATACGAGGAATAGTTCAGGGGCTTGTGGACAATGACAGCATTACATGATTTCTCTTGTTGTCCGGTTCCATTTACAATAGAGCTTGTATGTTCGACAGATGTTACGTTACACACACAGTGCGGCCCCTGGACACCATTGAAGGGAATCCCGAGAAACCAATTAGCTGTTTAATGAATTGTCCGTGGTAATCTGCAGGGTAATTTGTGCCCACTGATCCTGTCATTATGCCGTGTCACATCACACCCCTTTCACCCACCCTTAGGCACCTTTAGAATTTCATACATGCCCCAAAGTTTGGTAATGCCCCACGGACTCGATTATGGTCGATCGTAAAGATAATACATTATCTGGCAGAGTCGGATCACAGTGAAATCTTCCTTCAGAGTTTAAATAAGCTCATATCACTCTGATCTTGGAACTTCACGGAAAAAAACACCGACACAAAAAGGTTATTCTGTCACTTTGAGAACTTATTTATTGCTGCAAATCATAGTCACCACAAATTTACATAAAGCACCGACGGATATATATTTATGTACATATACACAGTGTAATACTTAATGAAAATCTGTCTGGACAATAAGTCCTGACTCGATAATTGGGGCCAAGGAAGTCGACTGAGTGTCTTAATTTATTGAAATATATACCTTGAAATTACAACACGATTGCTATTTGGTTGATTAAAAGGATAAATCTTCTTGTCATCGTACGAATGTAACAAGTCCATTTTTATTAATATATGTATATTTTAGCCTTTGCTTCATGTTCTATTATGATGAGTAAGTTCTTACAATGGCCCATATCTCCAATATATAATTCTGAAGAAACATATTTATGGAAATAATTGCGTTGGGATATAACTCAGTTCGGACACCAAAACTATCGTGGCAGGGGGTGGATTAGGCATGTTGGTAGTTAGTGAGAGAAATATATTTTGGTGCAAACATGACCACCTAGATTGCTCACTAGTTCCAGGTACAATATCACAGTTTCTATTGCCAGTTCGCCCACTCCTACAATATAGTCCGTAAAAATCAAAATATATGATTCTGAGAATGGCGAAGCTTTATTTTGGCCAGCAAGAAGTTATATTTTATGTTAAGCGACTGCTGTCTAGACTTTGTGTTGATAGATTTTGCCATTTCGGTGGGAAATATATGTGGCGGAGGGCTTTTCTTTTATATGCCCTCCCCACGTAAGTTTCACAGGTTCATAAAGTTAGTGCTTCAATTTGTCTTTGCACATTTAGCACAACAGAAGACTTTTCGGTGAAGGTTTTTTTTTTTTTTCATTTTTACTCCCGATGTGGGCAACAAATGTACATATTAATCAGAATATTATTTATTTATTTATTTATTTATTTATTTGTTTATTTATTTATTTATTTATTTATTTATTTATTTATTTATTTATTTATTTATTTATTTATTTATTTATTTATTTATTTATTTTTAAATAATTTTTATGCTATAATCAAATGTAGAATAAATTAAACAGTGGAGTTTTACCTACAGTGGCGAGTAAACTGTGAAGAGCACGCGTAGGGATAATCCCTGCTTTTATTTCGCTTAATAGTATGTTTAAACCAAGTCGACAGACCTGGAGAGTCCGAAATATTTTTTACCTAATTACAAGCCAATAACACATACATGTGCGTCGACAAGAACTCTTGCTATGCTGACTGCTTTGTTTTTTTATGTCCAAAGTGAAGTCAATGGCTGCATCGTGCTATTGTTGTAATTTACATATGCTGGTCACAGCGTCCTGTAATGCAGGTCAGAGTATTGATTGGATGGCCAACTGATGATGATATATTGGTCTGTATTTCACCTTGTGGCCTCATATCCCTGAAAACTCACTTAAGTGGATTTTGAGGCATTCAAAACTGCGTCGATTTTGATACAAGTGTCCAAAAATCGAATGCAACTGGTGGACAATTCGTGATTACGCATGCATGCGGGCAAATATATTTCACAAATCAAATGCAAATCGACAAAGCGGAAACTGGCTGCATTATACTCTGCTGAAGCTAAGCAATGGATGTTATTATTACATTCTATATGAAACGATCTGTGTCAATCTGTCATACCTGTGTGAGCTGGCAACGTATGTTAAGGGGCTGGTTTTGAGTGAACAATATAGCAAGATGATTAAACGTCAATAGCACAGTGCATGCAAATGTTGATGGAGGCGTGGTTGTAATATTTTACTGTGTACAATCGATGTCAGTTTAGTATCAGGGAGATGTGCAATACATATTTGTACATGCTGAAGGCGTGGCAAACCTGTTGGTTCAGCAGGTGCGCCATATTTACATTGTGATGCATCTGTAATAAGATCATCAAATTGAATGAAAAAATGTGCTACTAGATGCCATTTGAACCAAAAATAATGTTCCCTTTGCCTGTACATAATAAAGTGCTGCTATCGGTTAGAACCTTAGAAGCATGCATTCAGGCCATTTCGTCCATTCAGTAGCCATACGTAGTGCAAGAAGGACATTATCATTGCATAACCGAATGCCTACATCTAACACTATGAAAATGTCTGTGTGAAGTAAATATTCCCCCACAAAAATAAAATATAAGCTTTTAATGATCATGACAAATCTTCAAAGAAAGATCAGTAAAATGAAATTGAATAATATAGTACAAATGATCATGATAAAAGTGACGGTGTATGTGGGCTCATATATACTTTCGCGCAGACCAATCATGATATATATCATACATATTATATATACACGCATGAAGTAGACAGATTGTGTGATTGTTGAAGCATGTGCACTTTATAATTATTTCAATTATTATTATTATTATTATTATTATTATTATTATTATTATTATTATTATTATTATTATTATTATTATTATTATTATTATTATTATTATTATTATTATTATCTTCTTTACAAGCCGTAAAGATTTATGGTTTATATTGAAGGTGTGACATGTTATGCTGATATTTTTACTAACATGAGCATGCAATGCTATTTGTATCAAGTTTTATCAGCAGTGGTTTTACAATGCATAATAGCTAAGTAGTTCCACTTTATAGCAACTCGAAACAATTTCTTCTACAAAAACCATTAAATACAGATGCCAAAAAATATATAAAATGAACATATATATATATATATATGTATATATATATATATATGTATATATATATATTGATCGTAATTAATGCTGTTTCATTTTTTGTTTCTTTCATATAAATATCTTTGAACAACTCTCCTCCAAAAACTACTTCTCATAACAACCTTTACCTTAAATCTGCCGAATAAACCGTGTTTATCACGTGTGATTTTTACAATAAACTGCCGTTATCTGACCAGAGGTAAATCTTTCACACACACGCACATTGGGATCAAGGCAGAAAGTTCACCAAGGATCATACAAACCCCAACCAACCCAAACTGATGGAAACAAAACACAGTGAAGCAGGGAACATTTACTCATTGCAACTCATTTCAGCCAGCTCAGTTCCAATCCCTCCTTCCACGAGGCCCAGCGTTATATTACAGCATCCACAGCAACAAAATAAATATATATGGGCATAACAGACTAATTCAACTGAAAAATACGCAAAGCATACACTCATATGCATACACGAGCATGGTCACCTTGTAAGCAGTATTTCACCTGTACACCACACAAACTGTTATCAGACGAAGCTTGGAGTTGACACAGTATCTGCAGACGACACAAACAACATTTTAACCACACAAATGGAATAGCTACCGGTGCACATTTCCAGACAAGCGAGCTTTTAAAAACTTATAGGCGAAGAGAAAGTCCGTGTTATTTTTGCATTTTGGGCCATTGCGACTAAACAAATTGAATTAATACAAGCCATTGAATGTTTTCTTAAGGGGACTAGTACATGTACCCTCAGGCAAATGGGAAGATTATATGGGATATACTCTATATGTTATGAGTGCCAAAATATTATTTTAGCAAGCAGATAAGAATTACATCTTTGAGGTCAGGGCACAACTCAGACTCAGAATATTTCAACTTACGGCCTGGTCTATTACACATAAAACAAAATGGTTGCTGTGCCAGCTTTGCAAATATACATCGATGTATCATATGGTACAGTAAGTCTCTTTTGCAAAAACGGGTCGCAGGTGTGCCCGTTTTTATTAATCTAACGTGACTGCTCTCCGTGGAAAAACCCGACTGGCGTATGCCTGGGAACTGTAAAAATCATTCATAGAAATTGAATTATTTTGGAATAATTTATCGTATTTCTGTCGGGTTTTTGTGCCTGTTCAGTGGCTGCTCTGGTCAACACTCTCCTGCGTAACATAGCCCATTTTCACAAACGACCACAAAACTCGGGAACACTAGCAGCAATGGTCACTTTGCAGGCATATTCAAATTGAAATTTATATAATAATCTGTCTGTCAAAACAGTGTCATCAGTAAACGAATCATGTAGTTTGGCTCAAGAAAATCACGGGGTGTTTCAACGAGTAAGCTTACAAACAATAAGGAAGGTCTGTTGCGCAGGAAAGGTTAACTGAAATGTGTACAATATAAACGTCTGTGAAGGTCAAAAGTAGTCATCAGTCAATACATTAGTAGTCATAAACCTTCCAGGGGCGCTAAAGCGCAGGACGAAAAATCCTCAGCCAAACAAAGGGATATACGTACCCCGCCCACACGACATGTGTAAAGAGATGGTTGATAGGCCAATCAGATAGTCAAGTAGTTCCTGAGTGATAATCCAGACCAGAAATTCCATGTAGTGGTCCCTTAACCTTTCTACTTTGGTCCAAGGTCATTCAACTGCCATCAAAACCTGACCTTTATACAGGGCCATCATCACGTGCAATATCAAAGTTTTATCTCAATTAAATATCCAGTTATCATCCGAACACTTCAATTAACTGAAGCGCCCGTGTGACCTAAGGAGGTAGATCAAGGTTATCCACGTGTTGTCTTAAACCGTACCCGTTTAAAAGATTATGATCATAATCATGTGCAATAAGAAAAGCCAATTTTAAATAGTCACGAGAAGAAGCAAACTTATTAAAGCAGGCATGTGACCTTGCAAATAAGGTCAAGTCGCCCACATGCAGCTCCACGCAGACGACCACATATCACATACAGTATCAAGGTTCCAGCTGAAATATTTCTCGCATCAACACCAGATTATTAAATGTCCGTAGGTGACCACGTGGCCTTGGGCATTATTTCAAGGTTATCCATGTTAGGTGTTACTGTAACCCTAATAGAGAACCATCATCATGTGTAATAATAAGGCATTATTTCAAATAATTTTGGAGTTATCATCTGAAAACTAAATTCAGTGAAACTGCTGTCTGATTGTAAGGATAAGGTCGAAGTCTTCTATATGCTAGCTAAACCTAGCAATCATAAAGGACCCATTCATGTACAATACCGAAGTCTTAGATGAAATAGCTCTTGAGTCTTCATCTAAAAACTAAATTCTCTTGCAGTGACTTAAAGAATTGCATCAAGCTCAACCATTAGAAAATTTATGAAGTAAAGCCCAATTAGTGTCCCTATATAACTTTGGGCAAAGCTACAGGAAGCACTCATAAGATACTCCCCAAAATGAGAAATAAATCATGAAATAAAAAGCCACTGAAGCATGATATAGGACAAACATATAGAAAGATATCCACCCCAGGCAAAGCCATGATGATTTTGCAGTAGATCTGGCTGACGATGTGTGAGAAGACAACAATGGAACGTTTGGTAGGTGGACGCCGGACACCCCCCACCCCTATACTTGTTAAGACTTAAGTTAGAAAACAGAAATGTTCAAATCCGGATAAATACACCTGATTGAAATTAAAGGGGTTGGAAGGTATAAAACAAATCTATATAATTTCCAGGAATATCAAAATGAGAATGGTGGTAATTGGGAAATGTACAGGTATTAATGAAGTGTGGAATAAGTGTATATCTATGTTTTGCTTTGTATGACACACAACAAAAGCGTCTGATTAAAACCATTTTACAATTAGTGTGTGCATTGGCAAGCAATCCATTAATTATAATGGAGACGTTATAGCAGAAAATACAGGTCTATATGAAATAGATTATTTTGCGTCTTTGCAATCATGCATGGATAAATAATACCAGTTCAAACTTATATGCGAATATTGCCTTAAAAAAGCGTTTTCTTCTTTCCCCTTTATTCGATCAGCTTGTCCAGGAATACAATGTACTGGCAAATCTCAGAAGTACATTCTTGTTAAACATGTTAAAGGCCAAATTCTTACCCAAAACGAAATATCAAGCTGAATATGGCTGATTTGACGAGGGCCGTAATCATTGCAGACTGCTCAATTTTCCAGCATCTACCAGCCTACAAGTATAAATTGTTATCATAGGATTGTAATAAGGTAGACACAGCTAATCTCCCCATGTCTTCATTTATTTTCAAGACAACATGCTATGGTTCAACGATAGCGCCACATGGCAAAATACAACGTTTGTTTTATCAATGACGGTTCTGTGTCAGGAAAATGTTTCTGGGACTTCTTCTGCGGTGAAAAGCGTCGACAAGGTAACTTCTGCTCCGAATTGCTCTTCACTATGCTGGAATGAAGTGCATCTGTGGACTTAACATTACAAGAAATTATCACTCAAGGATTCCACGAATGCCTTGGAAGCTGCCGTTATGATGGATGTTCGGGCACAGCCGCGACTGTTTTATGTTGCGGCCACCATCTCAGAAATATTGCTATCTGGTGGGCTGAATGTCGGTATTCATGCGCGACGAAAGATTGGAATTTACTTGCCACATGATCTGCCCATAAACTATACGGGGCAAATCCTTCGCTGATCACAGGGTTTCTGCTGCTGTTTGATGTATTTTGAAACAGCCGGTTTACCGGTGTAGAGTCCTGGATCAACATTAATTATTAATTATATATTAATTCATAATTAATTGAACACCAACAAGTCTCCAAAATTATTCATTCCGCAAAGATATCCATCATACTGGAAAACAATGATGGAAATTAAATGCATAAAGGTGACAATTTTGCTCACAAGTTAATGGTATTTGGACCGCAAGGAAACCTTACTGAAATCAAAATAGATTTAATGTAAACCAGAAGTGGACTGTACAAAACAACTTTTCATTAAAAAAGTGCATAAACAGACATGGTGCCTCATGCTCTGTGACGTATAGCCCGTCTTGTCAATCAAACTCATGTAATTTTGTTTTTGCCCTAGGGAGAAAAGACAAACAAATTATCACGTACCCTATAACGGTACTGCTCCATGCTCTCTGGCAGTAGAGTGAATCATAAAGAGGCTTGTGTCTAGCAGAAGTTAGGTTTCGATATTTTACGTAGCTGGTAGCCCAAAGCCGTCTTCAATTAAACTTTTATTTACAGGGAAATAACGTGTGTATTTTCGGTAGAACATCAAGCAAATCATTTCCAGCTTGAGGAGTATTTTTATTGCCATTTTTTCTGGTCCTTTATTCTAGAAGAAGCTGCACATCACAGGAAGTTAATGCCCCGACATCGAAGACAGATTACGGCATAGTTGCTGTTTTCACGGAGCTGAAGAAACGATGGCATAATGCTGTGTGGCTGCTAGTTGCTCCAAGCCCCTTTATATTGAAGTTGCAATGTACATATGTGACATACAGTTGCTTTCCATATTTCTCAGATGCAAAACGCGTGACGAAAGTGACAGATCATCAGTAAATGAGGTCCCATTTTCCATTGACATTGGGTTCTGTACATTTGTACGGGAGTTTGCAATGTTCTTCGCTGAATGTGCATATGTGATCCCAGGGCTGCGTGTGATAGGGCTTAATGCTCCTACTATATCGTTACCTTTCCTTGATAGTCTAAGACAAAGGCAGAGCATCGGGTATCTTAACCGCCATCTTGCAATATCGTTCCTTGTAACATGTAAACCTACCTATCTTGTATTTTACACCCTCAATTCTGTAGATCGTTTTTTTCCCCGTGTATTCGTTAGTCATGATAGAGATGGCGCTCTTTGAGACCATAATCTTGTCAATGTTATGATGAAACTCAATTCAGTCGCAAGCATTTGGCTCTACAGACAACTACAGTATACATAAGTTTAGTAAAGGTCACAAAGCTTAAATGTATTAAATGTATTGTAGGGACTCAATAGATTGGGAAATGAATCGTAATAGAGCCGATTATTGCTACCACATAAAACTATGATTTCCTAGTTTATGCATGACGCGATAAGGTTATTGTTTGGTATATAATAATAAGAATAATAATAATAATAATAATAATAATAATAACAACAACAACAACAACAACAACAACAACAACAATAATAATAATAATAATAATAATAATAATAATAATAATAATAATAATAATAATAATAATAATAATAATAATAATATTAAAAGTATCAAATCTTATAAGCAATGTATTTATTCAATCATAAACCTTTTGAAATTATGATTGTATTTTTGCATCTTCTGCACGCCAGATGTATTTGCACAAAACTTGACAATAGCTAGTATTTTCAGCATGCGTATGATTATTTTAGATTTCCTAAGAATGCGAGAGTCATCAGTCCAAGATCATGGTCGCAAATGTTCAATATAGACATTTTCTATGGATCTTTTAATATCATCTTTTATGTTTTACACAATGTATAAAAATAATCTACAGTTGATATTATTGTATATGATATTTTTAATAAAATTATTTGGATTCCATAAATTGAACAGCTTGTCCTTGCAGGTTTTTGTTAATGTTTTTGTCAGAGATAGGCTATTTGCGACACGAGAGGAAGATACCACTGTGTCAATTTTAATATTGCGGTTTTTCCGCAGACTCTTACGATCCAGCTATTATCAGCGAAAATATAATGGCGATGACAATGATAGCAATCATGCTGGTAATATATGACGGCAGTCATCCGTCTAAATGGTCAAAATTAGTTCTATTACCAATCGTTCTAAAAATGATTCTATATGGCAAAATTGAACATCAGCTTGGTATGTTTTGCTTAAGCAACCAGTAGCTTAATACATCTGAAGTTAAAATGTTCAACAACAACATGTAATTCAATTGTTTTTATCCAAGTAAAAAAAGAAAGAAAAAAAAACAACCTCAAACCGAAGATGAGAATGATACCAGCCAGATTGAAGAAACATACCTCAAGAATTTTCATATGAAAAACGTATTTCAAATTATTAACATTTGAGAGGTATTCCTACAAATATGTACGTGCTTATAATACTCCAGAGTAGAAACCTATTAGGCATAAACCTACATAACCAGATAAACATACTTGCATGTGCGCATTGAAAGTGATGTCATTTGGTCCAAAAGTCGAAAATGTAGGACGAGATGCACACCAGTCAGTTAGTTACACCAGTAAATATCTCGTCCTTTTAAATTGTCAGTCACATTAAAGAGAAGTATTTAGACATATAAGACTCCTAACATTTTTGCCAAACCATAAATGTGTGGTGAATTTTTCCTGTCAATCACACTTTACTTCGAGTTTAACCTTGGATTGTGTGAAATTGTTCTTCACAGAATGAGTCATGTTTATCATAACATGATACTTTGGTACTCACGTTATGTGATCAGTATTTGTCACTGCTTTTGTTGAATGTTATATTCCAAATTCACATTCACGCCGGATGTTCCCAATATTGTTTCAATCTTTCTAAATATTATATATTTAAAAAATATAACTTTTACGATATAATTTGTCCAAAAGGATATACATCTGATTGATTTCACCGCTTTTCTGGAGTGGAAACCGAAATACAATATGTCCACTTAGTTCACAGATTATACCAGAAGACTTAACTGTAGTTTGAGAAGTGCAAGTATAAATCAGGCACTAGAAAAGATGATTTGCTTCATGGCATATCTGTCTGTGTGCCTTCAAAAGTTATCAATATGGCTGGAGGAAAATTCCAAAGTCCAAATGACCTTGACCTTTGATCTTTAGAGGTGACATGTAAATATAAAAATGTGGAATGCTACAATACGTACGATTTGAGCCAGACATAACTAAAAACTGGATGCAAACTGACCAAGTTATGGCTAGATGAAAATATCAGAGGCCAATGTGTCCTTGCCCTTCGGCCTTTAGGGTTCATATGTAAATTACAAAAAAATGTACAGTGTTACAATATCTACAATTTGAGTTCAACATGATTTAAATTGGATGAAAATTGACCATGTTATCGCTAGTTTAAACTTCCAAACGTCCAAATAACCTTAACCTTTGACCTTTAGAGGTTACATGTAAATATAAAAAATGTGAGGTGTTGCTATACCTACGATTTGAGCCCGACATGCATGAATTAAATTGGGTGAAAATTGACCGGCTTATGCTAAAATTAAATTTTCAAAGGCTCAAAAGACCTTGCACTTTCACCTTTAGAGGTTCCATGTAAATAACAAAAAAGTACTGTGTTAAAATATCTACAATTTGAACCCAACATGATCAAATTCAGATAAAAATTGACTGAGTTAAGGCAAGAAGAAAATTTCAAATGGCAAAATGATATTGACCTTTGACCTTTAGAGGTCACAAATAAATCACAAAAATGTACAGTGTTTCAATACCTACAAAATCGCAAATGACAAAATGACGTTTGATTTTGATCTTTGAAGGTCACATATAAATTACAAAAATGTGTTACAAACCTATGAATTGAAGTTGGATTGGTTACCTGTACCTATAATAGTTTTGGCTATATTCAAGATTTAAATTTTCATATTGCCCTAATTTGCATAATCTTAAACATATTTTCTCTCTTTATTTAAGGCACAAATTCATTTATAGACCTATAACCATGCCAATAATCAAGTTTGAAGTTTCTGATGTAATAGTGATCGAGAAAACTAGCGAACAAAATTTGGTAGTAAAGAAGAAAGAAAGAAAGAAAAGAACTCCAGGAAAAAACAGAATGTCTGTGTTGGCACACAGACACAATTCAAGATTTAGCTGAATTAAAATTATGCTTTTATATAGGATCATCTATAAATATTATCAGTAGTAGCACCCCATTTATTGCAAACTCATAATGAAACGATATAGCGACTGGTTATTAACAAATAATTATGATATATAGAATGATGAATAGAGTGTGCGATGGTCATGGATCTGCAAAATCCGAATGCATATATTGTGTCACGAGTTCCATGTAGAAACCATTTACCTTTAACTATTATTATTATCATCATCATCATCATCATTATTATTATTATCATTATCATTATTATTATTTATTAGGTATTAATGATGTCAAAGACGCATAGGAATGATACTTTTGTTTACCGTCAACCAACTAATAGCGACGATTGTTCACAAATGGAACACGCAAAGATTCTAAAATTATATACTGGTCCATTTTGCACTTGTTTTACCTACCCTGTAGCAAACGTATTCTTTCAGGCATGAGGAAAATTGTCGATCTGTTGCATTCAGATAAATTAGCCCCCATGCGTAGCAGACATAGCTATTAGCGTAAATTAGCTATGACAGAAACATGTCAAGTGTGAAAATAAACGTGATGGAACACCTCTTGGATCAACAAATATACCCCTCTGTCCTTTTCCTTGTTGTATCACAGGACTGGTCTGGTATCATAATAGGTATTATAAATTAGGACGTGCTTGTTGGTGGAGATAGTTCCATCAACTTTAATGAAAACAATGAATTAAAAAAATGATTTATCTATTTTAATGTTTTTTCTTAAATGTCACATGAAAAGAAACATTGTAAATAAAAAACATGATGGGAGTTATCAGGATACCATGTCCCAAGTCAACAGCTTTGTCAGCTTTACTTGGGCCTAAAAGGCTGAAGTAAAGCTATTGACCCAGCCTCAATCTTACGAATACAAGGTTAAGAATGAATTAAAGGTTGAACAGCGCGCTTTGATTTATATGTAAACACACAATATAAATATTATATATATATATATATATATATATATATATGTATATATATATATATATATATATAGTTACCTGAAAGTACCAAGACACAAATTCAACGTTCTCTGTTGTTCGGGAATCAGAAATATAAAGTTTTGCTCGGGGAATATTAATAGACGGCCTTCCTCTCATACTTTCGTTGAAAACTTTTTAATGAATGCATAATATTGATGGAATAAGAGAAACAAAATATATCTGGTTACCGTTTGAATGACGCAGGGCAACCGCAGATATGCGTCATCACCATTTCATGCGACAGCTTGAACATTTGAGATATATGCGTACAAAACCCTAACAATTATCGTATAAGAGAAGTTATGTCAAATCGGATCAAATAGAACACGTCTCCTGTTTTGGTTATATAGGAATTAATTTTCTTGTATATTATGCAAATAACAAATTTCCACAGCATCAAAATATTGAAAAGAAAATTCACAGGTCCACGAAAGGAGAAACATTACATACAATACCAAAAGGCAAGACTCCTGAAAACCTTCAATAATCGCCCATAATTTAGATTGAGACATTCATACGGCCATGAATCTAAGTGTGTAGCTACACGTATGAAGCCTAGCAATTTGTAGCTGATACTATTCAAAATCACAATCATTCCATTGAAAAGTAGAAAAGTCACATTTGGACGTGTCAAATTCCCAACATTCTAATTCAATCTATGTAATATATGTGTAAAACATTTGAAACGTTGTCAGCTCTAAAATCTTAATATAGCTAGTTTGCTGTTTGGTACGCTGACATGCAACAAAATGTATGTCAATGTATCATTCTTGGATGCCAAATTTTGAGGTTTATATGTAATTATGTTACAATAGAAGCTAAATGTATTTAAAGTGTTACGAACAAGTAAGTCAAAGTCGTTTATTTAACTAGGCAGCTCTTACAGTCCAAAACTGATTTCCAAAGATGACCTGACATGAGACAATATTTACACAGTTCACAGGACATAACAAAAGATTAAAAGTATGATATAAAAGCAACGTGTATTAAACAGATGAGAAAATCGCCCATTGCGTTTGTATAGGACACCTCTGACTAAAAGCCGCTTAAAACTGGTGAAACCCGATGCCATCCTGGTTTGCACACTTAAATTGTTCAGCTCTGTAGCTGCCTTGTAACTGAATATGCGCTGACCAACAACTTTATTACACTTTGTTCTCTTTGTTTGCTTGTGGTGTACCTTGTACAGTGAATATGACTGTTGATTGTTTTTTTTTCCACTAAAATACTCGGGAGCACTCTGTAATGTTGTCTTTCCAACTTGATTTTGTAGCCTTGTAATTTACACATGACATTTCATACAATTGCCATAAAAAAAATTGCAATAATCGAACAGTGGCAGTACAAGTTATTGAACAGTGGCACTAAAAGCTAATTGTCCATATACTTTCTAATTCGTCCAATAACACCTATACGCCGTCCAATCCTTTTACCTATAGTATCAATGTAAGCCTGCCAACTGAGAGTACAGTCCATAATGAGGCCAAGGTATTTGTATGTATAAACCTTTTGACTCACCGTTAATACTAATGTCTATGTTGGCAGTTTTTGCAATATTCTTTGCGTCCCAAACAACATTCATTTACATTTCGACACATTTAAATGTTTGTCAGTGTAAAACTACGATGAAGCTATTTCAAGATAAAAAATGATTTTGAAAGGTTATTTCCCTACATTTACAACAACTGGTACTTTTATATATATATATATATATATATATGATGATGAAAATCGTATGCAGGAGAACTGGAAGCATGGCATAAGGCATGCAACACACCTAAAATGATACACTTCCGAATGGCAAGAGCAATCTACAAGATATACAAATAAATCAAGCATTACACACACACACACACACACACACACACACACACATATATATATATATATATGTGTATGTATGTATATATATATATATATATATATATATATATATATATATATATATATATATATATATATATATATATATATGTATATATATATATATATATATTTATATATTGAGTGAAACCCCAGCATGTTGTAAGGGGAAATTACATTTCAAAATATATGATTAAAATATATTGTTAATATTATTTCTGCATGATTTTAATATATGTTTTCTATGATCTGATATACAGCTGTATTGAAAAATCGCTCGAGTTAATATCTCCCAGAGTGAGCAATAATGTGTTGGTTTGGGAGTAGCATTATTTTCTTATAAAGATTATGTTTGCTAAATACAGGCCCAAAATATCATAATATGCCTTCTATATAAGGTATTAAATTTTATTGTAGATGCCTTGGCGTGAGTTTTCACGGGGTACTTTTTCAGTAATTCAAAAGACAATGTTTCTTTAAAAACCATGTGGCTGAAAGTCCACACAAATTAAATACTGATATGATTTAGCATCAGGTGTACCTTTTGCTCATTTGCTTTGTGTCCTATTATGACTTTGTGAGTTTAAACATTGAAACTCTGGAATGTGTCATATTTGTATATTTGAGCATAAAGTGTACCATTGTTGCGTATAGAATTTTGATAAACTATGCTACATAAAATGGTTCATATACATGGATGGAAATTTGACTCTGTTTGTCATTGGTATGGTGTTTTCCCCGTTTTGAAGCTTTCGTAAAAGACAATATCATGTCACATTTCAAAATTTGGGTTGACCTGGCGTTTAGTTACGTACTAATTGTATGAACATGACAGGTTAGACACAATCAAAACTATAGCGCCATTTTAATTGTCTTGTGTATATATTTTTTTGCCGAATAGGTACAACTTAAGTAATCTGGGGGCTCAAATAGCATTGTGACAATTCTCCATCCGCTGGATTTCAAAGATGGAAGTTTATCATTCACAAGTTTCCGTCAAAGGTTAAGTCAAACTACTACCGTGCATGAGTTTCTTGATTACAATAAAGTAGTTTTCACATATCACATTTAATTGCGTTCGATATTAATTAGTAGATAACAGCTACGACCCAGACTCTTCAAGTTGATTAAAACACATACACACGCAAGATATTTCTGTGTCTCAGCCAATTGCAAACCGAACCTTATTACAATTCATCCATCATAAAATCAAGACAAAAGTTATTAGTTCGCAGTGACAAGAATGTTTTACCGAAATGATTTAAACATGTTAATGCGTAGAACTAAATGGTAGAAATATACCCGCTGTATACTCCATGTATCTGATCTTGGATTGGCCTATATACGTACCTTAGTTTTGATGTTCGACTGGATGATAACGGCTGTCCCTTCTTTATGTCAGAACAGACACCGTAAAAATAATTATATATTTCTCGGGCTACCACATGAAGTGCAACCGCTCTAGACCACTTTGAGGGGGTAAAGGTAACTGTATTTTACCGTGAGTATTGACAGGATGCTCATTACCTCTTTTCATATCGCCTGTGGAAGACATAGATTCATATTTGAATGGTTGGCTGCCAAAAACAGACAATGTAAGTAGCTAAACAACACACAGCCCTGGCCGTTGTCTTAATTCTATTTTCATCAATAATGCAAACGAGTGCATTTTATCTCGACGTTAATATTGAGCTTGTTCCAGTTCTGCTTTGGTCCTTTGTACTCCTGAGAGCAACATTTTGTAGGTTGGTCCAGCAGGGTTCCTTTATTTTTTATGCTAATGGCGTGAAGCAGTTGTTCAATAGAAGGTAAATCATTAGCTCTACGCCCCATGCTGGTCTTCCGACCTGGTAGCTCTTGCCAGGTCACAAGAATAAAGGTAAAATGGGACGCTATATTAAATAGACTAGAGTTTGCGGCCCTTTCTGTTCTTTGTTCGACCAAAAACATTATGCAAAGTGGATCAAGTCCTATTATTAAACATAAAGGATTGAGCTTGGTATTTTACCTTCAACTGACTACAGTGTCTTCAGCCAAAGGCAGTGCTTACAAAAATACACAAATGTCGGTCACAAATCTTAAGGGAGCAGATTATTGGGTCCTGCATAGGCCTCCCCATGGAAACTGTTGTGTGTGTTCAAACATTAGGGTCGGGTGTTATATTTATCACCGATTGTTGAAATAAAATGCTAGAGGACTGTACCTTTTGCTATCAAATACAACATTGCTTCAAAGAGACAAAGTTAGTTTACATTGGACTACAGCGATTTCTGAAACATTGTTGTCTGTTGCCATCTGTAATAAAGACTGGTCTATGAACTTCTGACCCAGACGTGCATCTAGAAAAGAGTCCTAACTTGAAATCATTAACGGACCCAACAGGATATACAATGCACAATCATGAAAACTGGATAAGAAAAACTAGACATCGAACAGGGTTTTGTTAACGAGACTAAAATTTTGAATAAAGCCATCAAAGAATACGGCCAACATATAGATTTTGTGCAGGTGTCAATCCAAAAAATATGTACAAATACGGTATGTATTTATCTTTTCTGCATGAATTAGGGACAAGTGGGCATGTAGAATTAGAAAATATGTGCCCTGGGGAAACGTAAAAGAGTAACTCTTCCGTCAACCCCACAGCTTTCATATAAAGCCGGGGCTGTTGGTGCGCGTCCTCAAACTTCCCTTGAAATTTTATGCATGTTTTTTACGGCTAATAGATTTGGACAAAAGGATACAAATTAGAAATATTTTAGCTTTTTGTACTTTTGGGGCGTACTTAAACCTCCCGTTATAAGGCATTATTTGTTAACATCGCTTCGTAAGACATGACACAGATGACCCCAGCCTGATGGCTTCTGGTATGTCCCGAGGCTAAGGACCTACAAAGTTGTTCTACTCCAAGTCTTTGCACCAGCACAAATGGGATAATCTGATGGGTTCTCTAAGGTCAATACTTCCATAAGGGCTTCATCGGAGCCACATTCAGGGACACAACAATATCATGCATGTACTTAAGGATTATGATGTGACCCACATGTGGACTTTACTTGTACTGTACATGTACTTGAATATGCAACCTATTTATGTGGTAAGCCCTTATAGCTTGCAGCAATTGTGCCAAAGAATTGCACAGTAAAAGAAAAGGCAAGGAATTGTACCCCACATGCCCATGTATGCAGACAGTGCATTGGCTAAATATGACGAGGGTTCTTGAAAACTCACGGAGTGATTTTCTTTTACAATGGAGCTTTGACTGTTTTGATGTTGCTTTTAATTTACCTCCGTAATTTCTCCACTATATATATATATATATATATATATATATATATATATATATATATATATATATATATATATATATATATATATATATTTAAATTGTGATGTCTTTTGTATATTCACCATTTCGAATGGACGGTACTGTACTGTCAGTTGTATCACATACAATCTTGTGGCATAGTTGTTTAAACCACACTTATTTTGTGTTTTACGTTTAATGCGAAAGCCTACCAAAGACCAAATATTTCATATCTCATGACGCCTTTACTATAATACATACTGAACGGGTTTATACATATACTGCGGGTTAAGTATAGTGTGAACGTAATACCTGTAAAAAGACATGAATCAAAGATGGTTATGAGGGTGAACACATACATGGGTTCCTTACGCTAAGCAAAAATCACACATTTCAGAGAAAACACACATTTTATATTTCAATAGTCGTAGAGACCCCAACTTTTTAGATTTTTCAAAAACTAATTTCATGTTTACTTATATACGAAAAATGTTTGCCACACTGACCCACTCCACACTTTACCTGTGAGGAGTTTTCAGTTGCTATATCGAGAATAGAAACATCGTTTTTACAAGCTCGTCACCAGAATCGATGTGACATGTCTAGCACAGACTACTTGCGTTCGTAAAGAAAGGACAACTTTGTTTAGGTTTTACCATGGAAGAACAGCTTAGAATTTGAAGTATTTGATTTTTAGCATTAATTTTCCTATATGTGGTTAGTGACGTATTGTGTTGCATTTTACAAACCGTATGGCTTAGCCTATCGAGAACTGCTACATCGGGTATACCTAAATTCTTTCTTTTCTCATCTCCAATAGTATACATTTGTCGTCCTCGTAATTGTATTGTTGAAGATCCCAAAGTAAGGTATTATATTAAAAAAGTTCCTTCATGAAACCTGATGATATTTCATATAAAGGTGTCATGTGTAACGCTTAGTGTACAAGAATTTTCACGTTTATTTTTTCCTCGTGGTATCCATTTAAATATATAATTACTATGATCTGTCCTATGTTTTCAACTGTGTAACAAAAATATGAAAATGGCGAAATTGCTGATAAATGCTTCTCGCAAATGTGTGATAAAATGCAGAACTACATGTGAGTCATATATGCAGATGTATAACTGCTGCATCATCCAATTTTTTATGTTACAGAAAACGTTTTCCAAACATGCACGCCGATACCAACATGAAACCTTGTACATATTGTGGGATGCACATCTTCTTGGAGATATGTAAAATTATGTAAGTAATGAACAAAATTGCATAAGAACTGCAATGTATAAACATTTAATTATAGAAACCCCTAAAATACGGAAATAAAAGCATTCACTCGCCAGATTTAATGGCAACTACTGGTTAGGTGGGCTGTTGAATGAAGTCTTGCACACGTTCCTGCCCACACATAGGTAAATACAAGCACACAACGACCAAACATGTAACACTGGTCGTGGCAATAATCGTATGGAATTAATTGTCCAGTATCGTAACAAAAGAATCAAGTGCCGCTTCAGCTGTGGAATACAAGACCGATATGCAGCGATAGTAGAAGAATGTGAAAGTATAAACCCTTTAATTTACAAAATTTTAGATCACTGGAACCGATCTATCAAGCTATCGGTTTGTGACAAACAGAAAAGGAGGTCAAAATTTGTGACAAATTGCAAACTGCAATTAAACGTTTGGCGTTGTTGCATGACCAAAATATGTATCTAATTTATGAGACCAAATTATACCTTAACTTGGTGTTTAGCAATATTGGGCTAATTGCGCATATTAAATAATGATCAATTTTCATGCATGTAAATAGGGCTCATTTGTCGCACTATTACCTGTATTGGAATGTGAAAAGTTTGTTCCAAGTGGCCCATTTCTTGCTTTCCCGCGTGCCAAACAGCGCTGGATGAAAGCACACGGGACCCCCAGGCGGGCCAAGCGCCAAAGAACACAGAACATCTCTCCAGGTAGGATTGATCTCACAGTGATAATCTCAAGGCAACAGAGGCTGCAGAGATCAACCAATAGGAGCACGCTGTTGAATATCTCTGCAGGCAGTCGTGCCGTTGACAGAAATCACAGCGACACAACTAGCTACATTCTTCACACGGGATATAGACAAGAAAATAACAATCGAGCTTTAAATGACAGGGCATTCCCTGCTGCGATCTGTACAAAAAGTCAAGAGAAACCTGATAGCCACCACAAGCAAACAGGTATGCTGATGATATGTTCACTGGCCGCTGTTGACGTATGGTGGGCTGGTGGAAGAAAGGCAGTTAGCAGCCCCCCGTGAACAGCGAGTTCCTGCAAGCAGGCGCCAACCCGTGCAGTATTCACCCACACAGCCATATGACACATCTACTTAGGTTCTGTCACGAAATCACCTCATAGTCACCAAACACTTGAGAAATTGTTGGTGATAATCGGAAGAAAAAGGGGACCTGCTGTTGGACTTTCTTAACTGAATGACAGTAAAGACATTTTGTGGTGACTGTCCTATCTGTGCACGGTGTCACTGCGGTAAATAGCGCTGTGCGCAAACAGGTCAACCTGTAGCGGGACTGGTAACAAAGAAAGATAGTTATGGTGGTTTCCACGAAACACCACAAGAAGCCTGATAAAAAAAAAAAAAAAAAAAAAAAACAAAAAAAACAAAAAAAAAAAAAAAAAACAACCGATATCACATTGCCTATTATATAGAGATGTACACTTATTGTTAGTTTTCAAAACGTGAATATTATCCTCACCATGTCCCTGCAAATCAACAAGATGCACTTGCGATACTGAGGCAAAAATTGACAAAAACAGAGGTTAATGTTATCTTATAATGTTATCTCTGATTGCAGAATGTGAGCTTTGCCTAGAATTTGACAGAGAGGTAGGTTCTTACAGAAAATATCCTCAGTGCTTTTCTTTCTTTTCGTAAGGAAATCATTATTGTATATATTCAAACTAAACAAATTTATTTCCAAATTTTAAGAATGTATGAAAGTAAACATTTCAATAGCCCCTGTAGCGAGTGTTTTATAGGCATACTTTAAATGTATTGTATTGCTTGACAAATTCTCACAATTTTTGTTCTTGCACCTAAGTTTGTGTACTGTGGTGAACAAAATATATACGATTATTATAATTTTCGGATTACTACCGTTTTATGTTCTACATAAACAGATTTACTGGATTCAAGTCTGGCTACTCACGAAAGCCTATGCTGGCTGCACTGTTTAACCTTTTCCTGCTCGAAAGGGCCCGGATGAAAATTGTCGTCTGCTTGAATGTTTTCACTGAAATTTAATGTTAATAGAGACCCCTTTTGCTGAAAATTATAGGAAAACTCTATGAATGGCTTTCCTCGGCACAGCGCGGATGGGAGTAATGCGCCCACCCAGCGCTGAGGAAAGCTATTGGCTAAGCTTACTCTGATCAGGAAAGGGTTAATAAAAGGCAACATAATACTTCCATATAGATGTTTAATATCAATATTATTCTGTATCACTTTCAATGAAATAATCGACTGACCGCATGTTTGCTCAACTGACTGTAAACAAAAGTAAAACGGTCTACCTTTTCAAATCATAAAACCGGATCACAATTACAAAGTATTGCATGAATTTTACTACTTCACCGCACAACTTTTGACAACTAATGCTTTTCATACCCAGATTATATAAACGTGTTGTAAGGAAAATCTATTGAAGTGCGACCAATAATTATTGTTTAGACTTACTAAATAACAAGTCAACTTTGTCTGAATGCAAAGTGTTCACAAATCATGTGAGAACCTTATGGGCAACATGAAAGGCCAGTGGCAAACTATAACTTGTTGGATTTAACGACAAATTTATAATGGGTGGAAGGACTTTTGTGAATTTCGTTTTGCTGTCCTATACATAGTTCTGCGTGTGGTTCAGCATGCGGGGTTCCCAGCGAACTAATGCCACATTCCAACGGTGCAGTTCTCTGATGAGGATATGTTATAATGGCGCATTGAAAGAAGTCATTCTTATCCTCTTTGGTATCTCGTGGTGCAGAATTCAAAGACAAATGGACTACTCGTAGACATTTCTCGATATGATCGTAAGATAAATCTTGCACAAATTAAGTCTCCTGAGAAACACTGTTTAGCACATAATTATCAAGGTCTTTATCCTTTCCCTTGAAAAACACTCTCAGCAGTGAAGCATACAGTAACATGATGTAAGCTGCATGTCAGTGTACCTTTAGTTAAAATCCTCGCAGATCCTCCACAAGGCGTTACAAATGTTAAAATTAGGCGGCTTTTCACACAATTTTCTGTCATTTGTACCTACTTAGTACTTATTCTGCTAAAAGCCTCCACTCAGTTTGGTAATTTATCGCGCCAAGGGACACCTATAGCTGAGACATTGAACAACAATGGGACTGATGTATGGCTTTACTTTTTCCAGACGCCATCTTGTTTTCTGGTTTATAAGAGTGGATCTGAACGTCACGGTAGTGGCGACAGACGGCCCGTTCTCATGCTCCTCAGTTAACCATCTTCACAGCCCAATCAATTACAGACACTCTCACTCTTTATCTCCCACAGATACTCCACTTTTACTTCGTCGTTTCTGAAACTTCAAGAGCACTTCAAGAAGAATGACGCACATATCCCAAACAAGTTCTTTTGACGAGGTTACCCATTATATCAAACCAATTAAAACCGTGTGTCATTCAACACCTCTTGAAAGTAAGATCTGACGACTTGTGATGAACACTTTACGTGAGATATTCATCGAACAAAACTCGATAATTGTACAGTCGTATTATTTGTATAGCATATACGCATACGCATTTTGAATTTATGTGTCTTCAAAGTCCGCATTCTTGGAATACAAGGCGAACAGCCTCATGAAGTTTGGCAAATGATACACAAATACACTTTGCCAATGTCATATTTTCAAAATCCGTATTTCATATAGTAGTATGACAATTTTGACAAATGATAACTTGAATACATATCCCCAGGTTACAAATAAATGATATTTCGGAATAAGAAATATTGATGTGTACCTACAAATGCCACAGAGGAACATTTTCTTGAAACTGAACCGGTAAACAATAAATAATAAAGTACTAGTACACCACAAAGAAATATTTCATAGAATTTGAAGTGCAAGCGAATTTTAGAAAATGGCTAGGCCTATATCTCATCTGTATTAACCGTTAAAGTGCTAATCACTGTTATAGTTGTTTTCACATTACCGTCAAAATATAACGGTTAGAAGATTCAATTCTTCATGAAGATACCTTTCATTCAAATACTAGCAAGCCTAGTCTAAAGCAAGTAGTCTTAGTCAACAGCTTGCCTCGCGACACTTTGCGCGCAAAGCGTTACGAGCACAGCTGTTGACTCAATCTTAAATCAGCGCTTTAAGGGTTAAATGTCGTTACATCAGGAATATCTACAAAGTGTGAGCAATGTTGCTGACTCATATTTTATAAACAATACAACACAATACTTTGCACAATTGGAACATCAGAAATAAGCCCACGGGAACCGTAACTTATAACTTGTTAAGGTTGGTATGTTAATCATGTCAGTGGGTACGGACTACCAATTATTTCCCTCGAAGACTCAAAGAGTGAAGCCTTCGGCTCAAATTTCAATATTTTCAAATCACAAATCTCTTTGTTTGTATCGGTAAATCCATCTTAGATTTACATCTTATGAAAGAATCCATGACCATGCAAAAATTTAACACCTCGCCCGTTTCTCGCATCATTTTTTTTATATTTCTCCAGTATTGTTTCTATATTTAATCTTAAAATAAATTTCACAATCAGGCATTTATGGTGGCATAGGAGCCCCCTAACACAGTATATTTGCGTGCTTGGCCGAATGCATAAAGACGACATTTCAAATATCCAAAAATAAAATATCAACTCTTTCGTTGAATGTTTGAATTAATTGATGATGTTCAGCGATATAAACTTTATGAATATTAAATAATCATATCATTTTTTTTACCTGTGATTATCATCAATACATCATTCAATGGATGAATAGCCTTCTGTCAACACGTTATTTTCAAACATTTTTGGTTGTATAGATATATAGATAGATATATATATATATATATATATAGATAGATAGATAGATAGATAGATAGATAGATAGATAGATAGATAGATAGATAGATAGATTTGATAAAATACTATGGTCAATGACACTGTTATGATAAAATACCTGATAATTTATATATCAAAATGAACAGCTTTGTAAACGTACGGAAATTATTTCATAAAAATGCATAATGTATGGAAAGAATTTAGAGTATAATGGGACAGTAACATGATAAAATGTATTAGGTAATTGGAATTTACCCTATGTTTTCCAGGGAAACCATATACAGAAGTCTATGTTACTTGGTGCCCTGGTTTATTTTTCTGTCTAAATAGCATTTGGGTTTGGTCGATTTAGATATCAGAAAATAACGCTCATCTATGTGTGTAAAGCATATAGGGTAATGGCCAACATTACACGTGTTCCTGCATAGGGATTATACAGGTGATCAAGCATAAACAAGTTACACTATCTCAGTATGTGGGTTTCCCTGCACCAAGCTTGCATCAGCCGGTATGGCTTATGTTTTGAAGTGGAGGAAACCAGGTGCAAAAAGAGTTCAACAAACTTTTTTTATCATATGAGGATGTCCAGATATTCAGGTTGAACAACAAGAGAAACATTTCTATAAAGCTTGCGTGACTTTTCAGCTGCCTACATGAAAAGATTTGAGGTTACCCAGGAGCGGTCCTGAACGCTCCTGTTTTTGCCGCAAATATATTGTGTTAATGGAAAGAGAGAAAAAAAGTAAGCAGTCATTATTTTTGTGTCCTGGGGTGTGTTTGACCAGACATATTGTGAGGATAAACTAATAGGTATGTGCGTACTGAACACCTGGGACGCCCATCCCATTGAACATTGCAGCTAATTTCTCAAGCGCTCACATATAGTGGGGACAGAGAAACAATGCCCTCTCCCCGCCGACCAAAAATGCCCAGATGCGCACGACGTCTGCTTTAATCATCATCATCATCATCATCATCATCATCATCATCATCATCATCATCATCATCATCATCATCATCATCATCATCATCATCATCATCATCATCATCATCATCATCATCATCTTCTTCTTCTGTTGTAAGTGAAACCTCTTTAACCCGTGGGGATAAGAGTTAGTTCGTGAACAGGTTGTACAAAATCAAGTTATTTTAATATTTGGAAATGCATATACTGTGAGAAAGTAGTCTTTCATTAAATAGTGTATATTCCTCTGTGAATTTTACATTATTTTGTATCAACTTATATGGAAACACTATCTGTTTTCATCTCTTCTGTGGTAGCAAAGTTATTTTCAACCATTTAGAATGATGATGATGATGATGATGATGATGATGATGATGATAACAATTTTTATTATATTAATCTATTTCATTAAACCCCAATACTGGGGAAAATATAAAGTTGATATAATAATAATAATAATAATAATAATAATAATAATAATAATAATAATAATAATAATAATAATAATAGTGATAATGATAATTATAATGGTAATGATAATGATAATGGTAATAATAATGATAGTGATGATGATGATGATGATGATGATGATGATGATGATAATAATAATAATAATTTATCTATAGTTCAACCATTTTCAAGCAAATCTTTGTTTTACCAATGACTTCATATTCAAATCGATCCTCACATAAATTTGTAGCCTTATTCTGTACAATTAATTGTATATTTACATTATTATGCAGAGCAAAGTGTTTGTCACAAGGCAGATATTGACCTCCCAAGCAGTGATCGTGAACAGTCGGTTTTTCAAAGTCCTGACCACCGGAATTTAAATGTAGTATCTAATAGAGAAACTGAAAGTAGTGAACAGTAGGACTATAATTATGTTGTCAAAGACTACTTACATTTATCAAACAAAAAAGACAAGCAACAGAATGAAGTTAAGTGGTTTTATGGCCTTAATCATCATGGATAATGGAAGGTGCGTTTTTTCAATTCATCATTTCAAATTACAAAGGCACTGCTCCGGATTAAAAGTATTTCCCCCATACTGCGTGTAAATTTTACAGGTTCGTTCGGTGCATTTGAGAATACATGACATTCTAGAGAGCTCAACATGAAATGAGCACTGAGACTTGACATGTCTTGACTCTAAGAATGGCTACTTCTTTCGTTATTATAAATAATCAACTTAATTTAAGAAACGGATGAAAATGCCCTAAACGTAAGTTTACCGAGCCGGCGAGGGTTCTAATTTATTAATTTAGAAACCTGAGGTGGATGCCTGTCAAATTCCACTCTCGTCGACCGGACAGGTGGTGTGAAAGGTTAGACTGGCGTGTATATGGGATACATGAATACCAATTGAAAGTACACGCAAAACCCCATACATACGGGGTTTTGGTACATGTTATATTTTATTTGCCTATCAACAAACACATATATATCAGGACATAGTTTCCATACACGTTGCATACTTATGTTTCTCGGATACCCCACGCTCGCTCACTCCATAAGCATTATGAAGCGAAAAGAAACAAATTGCAGAATAACCATCTGCACAATTCATTGAATTTTCAGCTTTTTCCATGTTGGGAAGATACCCCGAACCACATATAGTTCCAAGAATGGCCAAACATTGCTTGTATTTTAAGATGTTGTAATGTTTTCGCTGATACTATCATGTATAAAGTCGATACTTACAATTACCTTAATTTCATATTACTTCGATCTTATTAAACACATCCTAAAATCTGCGGATTCTCACTTCACTAGTTGTATTTTGGCCACATTGAGTTTCTCTTTAACTCATTCCAAACCAGTCCCTAATTTTTCCGTTTATTTACATAGATGTAAGACGACAATTGCATATTTAAATTCTTCATGGAAAGAGCTTTCATTCAAGTACCAACATGTCTATAGTCTTAAGTCAGTGGCTCTGGCACTGACCAAGGCCTGTGACCATAGTATGGAATGACTTAACAATTCCATTGCCAAAAAAGACAGAAGTCGATATAATCTCAATTGATATATACACGTACTAGATTCTAATTCTTTGTAGATCAACTTTTCCTTCCAGGACCAGCGTGCTTATAGTGAGGGGGGCAAGGGTAGTTTCGTGACTCGTGATCCTATCTTTTTATTTTCCGTGATCTGTGAAGCAATAACATTAATTTTCGGGATTCGTGATTAAACCATTGCTCGTGAATCGTGAATATGCATATAAGCTGAATAATTTTTCCTGTGAACTGTGAAAACAATTTTTTATCCTGTGAACTGTGATCAAGACCCCTCCTTGCCCCCCTCTATAGTGACCATAAGAATGGTCCCGATTAACAGCTTTCCTGAGCGTGTTTTGGGTACCTGGCCCAAAAACACTCCGAGGAAAGACGCTGACTTAGTCCAAATTTGGCATCGAAGGAGTTAATCAACCGACCCTACATACTTTACCTGTCAACCATGATGATCATGATTTGATAAATGTATACAATGCACAGAAACGGCAATTTACTTTTTTAAGCGAATGAAAGAAAACTGAAATTCATGGAGATGCTTCTGATGGCAACAAGTGATATTCTAGAGTCATTTCTCCAATGACTCAATGGTACCCATATATAAGTTAGATTGCTTCATTGCTTCTCACATGTCCTAAAAGGTATTGAGTATATCTAGTTTTAGTGTCAAATTCATGTAACAAAATTTAACATGATGCTGTATTCATACTCAGATTATAGTTGTGCATATGTCCTTCGTGCATGCTACAGTACGGCTATCGAAGACGTGGTGTTTTTAATTTCTTGTCAGTAACGTTTATCATACTTGTGACAGACTGAATACACCGAAAGCAAAATTTGTCGGACATTTTGATGAAAATTGACACCTTTATAAATTTGAAATAACCCCAGCATCCCAAGGAAAAGGGAAATGTTGCAATCAAATCAGACCTTTCTGATGAAATTTATGACAATTCTTTGCAAGCAAGAGAAAAATATCGCTCTCAACACAACGTACGTAGCTCAGGATTAATTTCGATGGTGCCCATACAATGTCAAATTTACATGGCCAGCGTCAACAAGTTGGCTTATCATGGAATTTCCCCCGTTTCGTTGGTGCCCCCGCTGTAAAGGGGACGTTTTCCTAATAAATAATAATAATAATAATAATAATAATAATAATAATAATAATAATAATAATAATAATAATAATAATAATAATAATAATAATAATAATAATAATAAAATAATAATAATCATCATCATCATCATCATTATCATCATCATCATCATCATTATTATTATTATCTGCAAATTATGCATTACGTGAATCATGGCTGTCAAAGACAACACAAACATTCATCGTCTTTGTATACATATTATATAGTTTCTTTCTGAAAATTATTTGTTTATATATACATACATACATACATGTATGTATGTATGTATGTACACAAACATACATATACATGCATAAATACATAAATACATACATACACATAATTTTAGTAGGGAAACCTCTTAACAAAGGGCACCAATGGACGGGGTTGAATGATGCGTCCAAGTTATATACAGTATCAGCTCCAATTAAGAACACCTGTGCAAAGAGACCATTTCTATATTTGTAGTCACGTTTTTGTTTATTATTATATATTATCCCTATCGAGACCACCTTCCTTCATTCATTGAGGTGGTCTTTTTAGGGATATTCTATTGTCCAAGCAATTATCGTGCGTGTCACGAAACAAATTTCTCTTTCGCAGAACGGGTCCTACGTTCAGCTTAAAACAACACGCAGATCAGTATTTAATCTTGCTTTTCCAGGTTCTCCAATGTGAAACCACAAGTATTTTTAATGCATGCCCACGCACAGGAACTGGAGATAAACCACTCATTATGACACACTATATACATATATATATATATATATATATATATATATATATATATATGTGTGTGTGTGTGTGTGTGTGTGTGTGTGTATGTGTGCGTGAGATATAGTATGAAGGCAATTATGTCCAGAGCGGGAATTTGTGCCACTGGTTAAAAAAAAAAAAAAAAAAAAAAAAAAAAGTTGACGATATGATGTTGTCAGAATATACACGTGCCTATAAAATATTGCACATATGACTAAGCTTCTTTGCTGTTCACGGTTATCCTAAATGGCGTGTCATGGCTATTTTAACTTTTCATTTATACCGCTGATCAAAAATTCAAAGTTAGGATATTATGTCCGGTAAAAAATGTCATGAAGGTGGACATTTAGTAAATTGTTGGTATTTGCCTCTACATGAAAATACTTATCTGTAAACGCTTCATATATATTTCTCACGCCACCAAACGTCTGATCTCTCTTACGTTTAAGCTTGGGATACATACAAGTTGACTGAGTCCATTGTGCTTAGCACCTTTTCATCCTATTTGTATGAAAGCGAGAGAACCATTTCCGCTGTACGCAGCTACTAAATTTATGTGTATGTTTATACAGATTCTAGACCCTGATTTATGCCAACATGGAAACGCGTGTGTTTGATATATTTATACTGTGTTTTTTAAATGCTTTTATTTAATGAAACTAACCATTTTATGATAATGGACTATTGCTTAGCCGGTGCAATGGGTGACATCTGAATAATGTGCGTGCGTTGGTATGATACAAGTAACTCCCCTTACACATATCTTATGATGTACAAGCCCCACATCTGCAACTGTTACACAGTCGGTTTTCACCTTTTGCTCGGGTTGTTCACACAAAATCAAATAATTACGGGATCATCTTCCAGACAACTTTGATCAGGAAGTGATCGTTCCTTGCAATTTTGGCCATTTGACAGTGTCGGTGTTATATTCTCGCCACTTCGTGAATAGCACATTTTCTGCAATTTTATAGCATTTAACCCCCACCCCCTTTCAAAATACAAAGTTTAGCACAGATTTTTCAATGAATACAGGACCTTCATACACCCACTTTTGAATATTTGCCGTTGTGCACTTGTACATCTCAAGTGACCGTGGACCCAGTCTGCACGGGCACCTAAACTCTTTTGTCAGTTCATGGCAGGCGCGCAAAATTTAAGCTACAAGCTGAAGCTACATTTGGCTTCAGAACATTTATTCATACATATATATATATATATATATATATATATATATATATATATATATATATATATATATATATATATATATATATATATATATATATATATATGTATGTATATATAAATATATATATATATATATATATATATATATTTGTGTGTAAAATTAATTAAATTTACGCTTTTAACATCGATCATGGTATAGTGTAACTAACCAGCAACTTGCATCTCACTGCATGGACCTGCAAAAGCACGCCTCAGCTTACCGCTGCCCCTTTCCCCTCGAAAAGACTGAATCTGCAGCTTCCCTTGCATGAGTCCATGTAGAAAAGGTATTGGCCAAGCACATGATATTATTAAAAGTGGAGATGCAAGCTACAGATTTCGTTCATATTATTCTATGGAAACAGGAAACTTGTGTGAAAACTTTGAAGGAGACCATGTTTGATATCCGGCTGGTTTTGAACATAAGACAGGGCAGGGTTAAGACCGGCACCTGTTCGGGGTGACTTACGCCCGTCCCCCAAACCGAATGCATATCTGTTCTGCCTGTCTGGTCGTCTGTCACCACATTGGACGTTTTTATGTGCAACATATATGGACCATTTAACTTTTCGAAAGAGCAACTTTATTGGTCTGGTTCCGTTTCCAAGGTGGTAAGTTGGTATCAACCAGAATTCCAGCCTTTTTCTTGTTAAAAAATACGCTGAAACTATATTCTACGGGCGATTTAATTTTATATCTTGAGTCCCCCTCCTAAAGAAATGTATGCTCCCATACTAAATATCATACGACAATATTTGTGCGTTTCGTTATGATATGGGTATGCGGGCCTCAATACGTGTTGTCACGCAAAAATATAGGACAGGTTGGTGATGCTCAATATACCAGACATGGTACCCGTATAATTATACATATCATTTACCTAATTTTCTACCAGAGAATGTGTGTTAACTTTAACACACTGTGCTGTTTGTTGATCACAGTTTGTAAAATACCTGGCATACTGGCAACCAGGCACAGTACCATTATAAGGAGCATTCTCATGGAAATTATTTAAAAGTCACAAAGTCATGTTTTCTCAAAGAAACCAGACAATTTCACATTTATCTGAAGTTCGGCAAATAATAAATGTTTTACATACACCATACATATTTGGTCTATGTAAATATGGACAGAACATGAATTGAAGCACCTACCTGATTCTTTTCTGGGCAAAATGGAGCCTATCAAAATCACTATTGCTATTCTAATGCTGAAGATCATGATGGACATGGGGCTAAATTTGTTCCGATGATGATCCGGGAATGGACTAGCTCCGCGGGATTACGATGGAAAAAGGTAGTTGACAATAAGTCACTTTGCTATTTCTATGAAGCATATGGAATGTAAACGTCACACGGATGCAATGCTTACATTTTCATATCTTATCATTTTTGTTCCTTGGTTGCTGACATTTGTGTTGAAGTTTCTAGGTTTTTTTTCAGTTTTCATTTTCGAACAGTTTTGTCAGCTACAAAACCCCTTTAAGTGTGGAGTAACGGCGAATATTGATGTTGAACAGTCCTGCTCCCACATACCCATGTATTATTGGTTGTTAATGGGAAATGAAGTCTGAACATAATCCTTGAAACTGGGTTTTGTTTCCAATGGCACCGAGGATATCTGACCAGCAGAATGGCTATGCTGAAAAAATAGAGGAGACCCTTCCACATACAGGTCATATCACAGAGGGGTTCATTGCGTAATGGCAAAACCTCCCTTATTGGGTTTTGTAATGGTTAAAGTCTGTTGCATGTCACTGCAGCTGAACATTATTAACAGTACAGACAACCAAATAAACATCTGTGTGCCTGTTTTTTGTGTGATCGCGACATTTATGTGGGTTCATAACTATTTTCAGCTTGTGTAATTTCAGGAATAATAGCCCGTCTTTATAGAAACAACAACCGAATAAAAAAATCAGAAAATTATTTTCTGTAAAAGCCTCACTAATCGCCATAATGCCTCTCATGTACTTGTCTACATAAATTATATAATTGTAGTTTTGCACAAAAAATAACATGTTTAATATTTGCCATTATCGAGACCTGTAGAGGTATGATCTGTGACATTGCATGCATTCCACAGTGTTAAACACGGACAACATAGTAAGGGCGCAAGGGAGAAGAGCCAAACATGCCTTAATTGAAATTTTATTCTTTTGTCGACCTTTTCTCTGGCGGCAGGCAAATTGGAAAGTGGTATTGGCAGCCTTGCTTCCCCGTGAGCTCCATATAAACATACGGATCAGACACGCACGTATTATCATTGCTTTGGGAGGACGAATGTGTGCGCCCTCGCAAAGCATGTGTAAACTAAAGAGTGCATCTAGTCTGACGTCATTTGAAGCATCTTGCGTTTCGTGATTACGTATTGAAATTTTGTTTTGGGTTTTGCTGTTGTTTTGTTTTTGTTTTTCTGTTTTCTTGAGTTCCAATGTGTATGGAAGAAATAGAAGATATCGATGATGAAAAATCTTGTGCTCTACTGGTTTCACCTCAAAGTATGAATAAAAATGATGCTTCGCAAAGCCGCAATACAATTAAGATGGCAGAGGACAAAGCTCGCCTGCTAAGCTATGTCCAAGGCCTGGTATCTTATAGTGTTGTGAGCTCAAGCCGCCCCACTAAACAGTAGCGGCGCTGAGTCTGTCCCTGAAGACAAGTACAGAACCAAACTTCAGTAAAAATCTACCTCTGGAAAATTTTCATATGACGGAGTTTCATTATTTTCATACAGTAGAATCATACTGCAAATGATTAGTATACTATGCGGACATCGACTTCATATATTGGATCTGACCAACTGAGTAAGTTTAAGGCTCGAAGCCCATTCATAAGGCAGTAACAAGTTCAAGTTCATTCAGTAAAAAATATACAAATAATTTTCTTATTTCACCACTTTTATTCATACCGGCACAACAATGGTGCACATATATACTACGTTTTACACCTTTCATAGGTGGACAAAACAAACATTTCCCAGTAATCCATACCATGAAGGGGTATGAAAAATACTATTCCCACCCCGTTGACTGGAAAATGAAAAATTGGATTGGAATCCGTTTATCAATATTTACACAAGTTGACGAATTTTGTTTCAATATACGACTAAGACACACTTCGTGTGGCACCCTTCTATAGGGCCTGACCTGTAAGTGCAGGTCAATCGACATACCTTGTCACATATTAAGATGGGATTATTTTTGCTGCAAAATTTGACAAGGTACAAAAGAGCAGTGTGTGGTTGTCACGTTTGTGAACGTGCTAACTTGAGAGGACGATATCAGTAAATCCCGACGTGCATACACTGTTCATTGGAAACTGTTGTTACAGCTTTGTGCAAAATTTACAGACATTCTTTCTTCCGGCGAAAAATAAATAGAATGGTTTGAAGAACTTTGTCATGGTTTCTCCAAAATTCCAATATTTACATAAGCTATACAAACGTGGCCTCGTGAGCGTATTGGAAACCTACACTGTTGCCGTCACCTGTGGATTGAGGCCATACGATATTACCCGACTTCCCCTTGCTAAAGTCAAGACCCAGACGGAACTATGATGATGGAAACATGAAGTTGATTAAGATAAATGGTGTAATTACATGTGAATGGTAACATTACCCCCTCCCCTTGTGTGATAACCCCGTCACCGAATCCTACCTGGCTCCATAAAGAGATTCACATGCTTTCATTTGATTGAACACATTAGCTATCCGCTCCTGTAATGTTTTGGCATTTTTCTCAGGTAAACGAGGCAGCCAATGATGTAAAGGTTCATGTTTTTGATAAAGTTTCATCAGTTCAGACCCTGCATTCTGTGCGTGGTGCAGTCTAGAAATCATATCTGCTGTATTTTCGCGGAATATACACAGAGATTTTAACAATGACTCATGGTAATGGGAATATTTATCCAACAAGCGATAACTGTGAAATAATCCAGATTCGTTGTCTATAAATATCAATGAATCATCTTTGCTGGATTTTTCCAAATTGTGGGTTGGACTTTCCATCATTTGACTGTTCCACTGTTTGTTGAACATATTGTTTACAACACGGTCAAGATTGGCAGTAAGGTAATCAAAAACTATGAGATCTGACCACTGCGCCAGCTCTTTGAGCTGATCCACAGTCTTGGTAAATAATACATCTTTGGTTGGATGCAATTTTCGGGAATCTGTACGAAGTTCTTCAGGAATGTAGGCAGGTTTCAAATTGTGTACCCACGGTGTCAAAATCACAGGTTTTTCTGAACTCCATTGGGCCAAAACAATGTCTCTGTTGATGTCAGACCACTGTGGAGATGTCATGTCTGCTAATGCAAGACAAGACGGAGGAACATTATAGATACCTAGCAGTCTACTCAGGTAATAAGAAAATATTTCTCCCTGAGTTTGATCTGTGTTAATACGGTAGCGAGCACACGCAGGGGTTGCATCTAAAAAGGTAAGGCGGCGGTTTTGCATTCTGCCACATCCCTCCTGCATTCCCACTACTTTGGTGGTATTTACCAGTTTACGCCATTGCACAACGTCCTCATCGCTGAAACCTGCAGGTACAAGCAATTCTACCTTCCTGTTCCAGTAAATCCCGTCCACCAGATCTGACAACTGGGTAAAATCGGACGAGAACTCCGCCATTTTAGGTAAGGCATCCTTGGTCTGGGATTGGAGTGACGGAACACCGGGGCGCTCATTATGATGCCAAATTTGATCAGGGGGTTGGCCTGCTAGCCCCTTCCACTCTCCTGACTGCCCCCTGATCTGTATGGTCACTTGATTCGTGGATTCCATGTTGACCCTTACATGACTACCTTGTTTTTGTGTCACAAATTTTCCAGAAAAGTCAGAATAAATGTGTTCTCTTCTTTTATATTGCACAGATTCCCCGTCTTTTACAGAGTCTTTGCGGCTACCGCCTGCAATGTGTATTTGTTTAGTTCGGTCATAAACATTACCACTTTCTACAATGTGCGGTTCGGCGTATTTTGAGTTGAGATTATCCGATTGAACGGCTTTAGTCTCGATGTTTTCATTCCCACCCTTGTTAGATTTTACTATAATCGGTGATTTGGCAATACCTGAAATACCAATGTTCTGCTGAGCACCTGTCCGTGGTATATGTTTCCTTATGTTGTTGAGGTCGTTCTCAACGTTGTTTTGTGGTTTATCAGCAACAGGGGTATCTTCCACCATAACGGGGGAGCCATACGGGAGCGGACCAGCCGCCCGTCTGCTCCGAATCACTGGGTCAGGTAGCGAAGATCCTGGGATGTGAAGCACCAATCCTAACACCAGTCCAAGTGAGAAGGCAATCCCCGTCATGAGTGCAACCGTTAAGGCGGAGATTTTGACCATGCTGTCCCGTTATTCCCGGAGGCGTAAACTCCTCATCAGGGCCCCCAGGCGACGCACCATCTCTACAGCAACGAAACAGTGTGTTTTTTGGTCATGTCTACCTTTTCGGTGGCACACATGGACTACAATTTGCTACATACTACGACATGGTTTTGCCAGTCTGCGTGTGTCTGCCACAAACTGGGCTTGTTACTGACGCTAAACACTCTGAACTGTCAAATACAATGATACCCAAACACACATGCGTGGTACCGCCTTTGGAATACACAAAATGGAACCATCTGAAGAGATGTGCATAAATTTCTAGGCTTTAACGTTTTAAACTGAACCAAATGTAATTGCCACTTTACTCTCATATAGCGGACCGCTTTTCACACATGTTCAAGGAGGCTTCTTTCAACGTCAGATATTAACATGTAAGATAAACATATAAATGTCGAACCTAGACTGATCAAATATTAGCGTTTGTAGTCACAAGAGAGACAGAGCTAGCCTATCGCTATCTCAAGAAAACTGCTATCAAAGCTGAACATCTTTTCCACACGTGTTGTACTAATCGCTAACAAGAATTTCATGTTCAGTTGAACATGCTCAGCAAAGGTTACTATTATCTCAAAGAGCCTTACCAGCATTGGCGGTCACTTCTCCACGGGGCGCGAGGAAACTTTTTTACTGGTTAAAATCGGCACTTTGTCCTGTGTCTGCCCAACTGTTGCCACCATCAACAGCCTCCTTGTGTGTTACTGCTGATGGTACCGGGATTCTAGGCGAAGATTCAAGGCAGGGGTCAAGTTTAGCAGCCTGCAATCATGACCTTGTGTATATATCCCTTGACACTAATCTGTCTCACGGTAAATGTGTTCCATCGGTGCACTCAGACTCTCTTGACTGGCCTACATTGAAGTTTTACACGCACATTTTACATATCCAGAGGCAATAACATTGCTACATGTGTGGGGTAGCCCGAAACAGTAGCATGGGTCGCACATATGTCAAAATCCATGCAAGCGTGGTACTCCACGGTCGTTATACCGCACCGTGACTCCAAACTATCCTTTCTACTGTCCTTCTTTGCAATCCTACTGCCTTCAATTTACCCGGCAAGTATCATCATGGTATAATTATAGGACAGTATTAAAGGGACCTCATCTGAGAACTCCTCAGCGTCCAGTCACTCTGTCATTGGTCCAATCACATCTCTTGTCGTTTCAATAATGAACGTCATCATTGGGTGTTGTGCGCAAGCCCTCGCCCTGATATTGTGATTATTCCACTTGTGAGCCGAGTTCATTTCCATCGTCTGTTTATTGCAGTATTGTGCCCGTCCAAAAATGTGACCTGCTGAAAAGAAAAGCTGCTCACAACAACTGCCTCAACTTTCTGCCCAACTTCAGCGGCATAAAACCGCATTAAGGCATTTGTGTTCCACTGTATTGTGTGCTTAGAAAACTTTTGTGTTGCCGCGTCCGTGTGCGCTACACAGGGCGCTGTTTTCCATATCAATGCACACTTAATTTACGAGGGGTTTTGCCGCAGAGACCCTTTGGTGCAAAGCTTGATGAATTCGCTAAGCACAATCCGGCTTGATTGGAATTCAACATGGGGAACTCCTTTTTTTTTTTTTTTTTTGCTTTTGAAAAAAGGTAGGCGGGAGGGTAAGATCTCAGTTCATGACGGCTAAAGTATGTTTAATTCTCAGGAAATGGGACTGACCCAAATTTTACTGTAACCTGTCAGTTCAGGGAATTGTCGTCACGGACTTTAAATGAGTAAAAGACACGGACAAGATATATGTTTAAACGGATGCAAAACGAATTGACAATCAACACTTGGAAAGTGATTTGTTTCTGAGGTACAGAGCACATAAACAGTTTGCATTACCAAAATCACGATTGTGACATATTGTTACATCAAGTTATTCTTCCAAACAAAGGGATTAATCATCTTAACGGAATTTAGTCTAAAAGATTACCGCAAACAGTTCAGGTAAATTGCGTGTCTCGTGTTGATTTCAAATCTATACTATACTCTACAGAATTAATGATTTTAGCCGACAGGTGAACTCAAGCTATCAGACAGGTGTCGCAAACAGCGCACCGGCAGTACAAAGATGGTCATTAAAAACGCATTCATTATGACAGCCTATGAGAGCGTTATGTTCTATTCTTGTGCAGTCAACTTAGATTTTAAAGTCTTACTTGTTGCCCAAGCTATCCTGACCTGCACATTGCTCCATTAACAGCAATAAAGGGACACCCATAGAAGGTGTATGATCCCTCTTCAAAAGAAATAGGTACACAGCATGAAGACGATACAGTATCGCTTCACAAGCGTCCCTCAATAAAAGCAATAGAAATCCACTGATACATTCTGGGTGTGTATGCTGACACATATATTGCAGAGATTATTGAAGCAGGTTCAAATATAAATTTAAAGATTAAGCGTATTAAAAAGTGAACTGGCGAAAGCAGAAAGTCATGTATGTTTTCAATAAAGCATATCGTGTCTGGTTTCAAATGGCGACCCTGCACGGCGATAATGAGGGTATAATAATAGCAGTCGGTGTTCCGTTGTACACCTGATAGGTGTCCGCCATTATCACTACCCATCACGCAGGGTTTGATAAGTAGCCCAAGAATGGTTTGGAAACTGACAGCCAGACGTGGGAGGCGGAAAGACAGAAATAATGTTTGTACTGTCTGTTTGTTTAGCATTTAAAAAGAGCAATGTGTATGGAATGGAAGAATGTAAATAAAATCAACAGATGAAGCATAAAAAAAGGTTGCTTAACCTAATAGCAAAGCGTTGCCCAAAGGCATTGTATACCGTTGACGTAATGAAGTCCACCGCCAATAGCCCCGATGTTACGCTGCGACACCTTGATATAACAAATATTTAATTATATAAAAACTTAACTTAAATGAGCGCTCAAATCAAGGTTATAAAAGGCACCGTCTGTCGACTTGAAAGATTTACCTGAAACTGGAAAGACAGACAAAAGTGCTTCTGTTGACAATTGCAACTTTTAGCGACAACATATCAGGTACAAGCAGAGTGACTTTAGGGATTAATCTGAAAATCATGCAAATTTTAAAAATCTTAATCCCTTTGTGGAAAGTTTTGAGTAACTAAAAAACCAGCTGATATCCCAGTGAAAGCTTCGAATAACAAATGACCGAGACTAATCTCGCTGAACTATTTTAAACATTGGCTTGTGTTGTGAGTTAGGATCTAATATATGCCTTTTATTTGAAACTAGCTTTCTCGTCGGTCAAATAAATTCTATCCCCTCCAGATAAAAGATGGTTACTTCGATATGGACTGTGACCCTTTCTGGCTCAACCGCCCCGATGCGCCTCGATTGTAAATGTCGACTGTTTCAATGTCTTGCTTTAATTTCTCGTTGAAAGACTTGAGTTTGATGGCGAATGAAAATAAAAATGGCAAAGATAGCCTGCCTTAGGTCATCAGCTTTCTCGGGGGTGAGTTCGGCGCTCAGTCCGGGACAAAAAACGTATTGATTCTGTATTATTCTGAATGGGAAGTGGTGAAAATTTTGCCTCGTCCGATGCACCGTCTGAACCTGGATTGTAATTTTCCGGTCCATCGACGTTAATCAGATCACAAGAATAAAAGGGGATCTTAATCCGTGTACCTTGATACTACGTAAGTGAAATGAGCACTGCAAGAAAATGTTGCATCACTTAGGGTAGGTATTTTGTAAACCACAATTTACTATTTCGTCGAAATATATAGAGGAAAAACATACAGTGTGTCAGAAAACTGTTTTAACGATAATTGCGAAGAAGTAAACAGCCCATTCACAATCTCAGAATAGCAAATCATATGCAAATTTGTCTGGTGATTACAGAATCATACGTTTATCAACGTTAGGACTCTACATGAGGCTTTTTCTCTTGTTTGAACGTTTCTACATTCATTCTAGCGGTAAATTGATTACAAGCATGTGTGACTGATATTTAGAACCCAGGCATATATCTTAGAAGCCGGATTAATTCGAAACTCTTCTTTCACGGACTGGGTATCATCGAGCTTATTCAAATTTTTTGTTACAATTTTATCTGCTTATTTTCTCCACTGTCCCTAATAGTATGAAACTAAGGCTGTCGCATGTATTTACAGAGGAAGCACCAGATCAGAAATTTGCATACACTGCAAGACTTCGTCATGCATGTATTCGCAACAAGAAAATTAAGGTCACAAAATAGGATACTCATAAGCTACACCATATAGTTATGTAAGAACAATCAGGTCAGAAATCTGGATGCTTCAGACGTTGACATTTCAACTGAAAGACTTGCCTGCATTAACATTAACATCTGGTGTTGCAATAAAGCCTTTTATGAGTTAACTTTAGTCACGGACTTAACTTTAATTTCCATTTTTTCCGGAATAATGTTATTTATCACAATAAGATTAAGGGCATGGAAATTAGAGTTTTCCTGACAAATTGCCTTCTAGTCAACCCCACTTTCAATATATCACGCAAACTTTCTTGGTTTAAAATCAAGTCGATAACAAAAATCCCTGTCATAGATACATGGGGGGGGGGGGTAGAGACATGTTCTGTAGTAGTACCTTTTGACGAACCGTGCTACAATCACTCGTTGAAGGTGAACTTGGAAACTGAAAATTCCTGGACATTTCTAAAATCCCTGTCATTGATATATGAAGGTGGGGGGGGGGGGCGACACATGTTTTACATGTTCTATAGTAGTACCCCTTGACCAACTGTGCCAAAATCACTCACTGGAGGTGAACTCAGAAACTGAAAATTCCTGAACATTTCTGTGTGTATCATCAGTAACAGGAACCGACACTGAGAATAACATTTTTTTTGTATTGATGGAGAGATGGTGTCGTAGGCCACTTTTAAACTAAAGTAAAAAAGAAATATGTTTATCTTTCTAGGTTTATCAATTCAATTATTGAGCAAGTCATTAACTATGAAGTTATGCAATTATGAATATTTGAGAGGATATGATAACCATGGCGATGATGACAACGACGAGACTCTGAAATAAAACACTTGGTTTGAACATATTTTATTTCGAAAGAAAAACAATTGGGCAACAGGCTTGCCATCCTATATGAAGCACTCTTGTACATATACACAAGACAACATGAATATTCTAAAACACCAGCTCACAGATGGATATCGAGTAGGACCACAATTAAGATGAAAAGGACAAATAAGATAAGGTGGGACGGTATATGGGCAGAAAGTAAAAAAGAAAAGTAGTAGTACAAAATTATATTTAGAACCTTCCAGAAAGCTCAATGCATTTGTAAACAGTCTCAAAGATTTCCTCATTCTGTCTTTACGTAATCCCACTTCCCTCAATGCCAAACAATAAGGTTTTCATGTTAAAGTTGCGAATGGGCATAATTCTTAGTTGTAACTCGTTCCTGGGTAGAACATACCTATTACATTATTAAAAAGAAGTGATAAACATTTTTTGGAGTATGCTCCACAAGAGCATGATGGAGTCTCAACAACACCGATTTTGTAGAGATCATTGTTCAGCTGGTTGCAGCCCAATCGCATTCTAGCATGAATTACAGCAATGTTTCTTACTCCAGTATAATACAACTCTTTACTTTTGGGTTTGTTTCGATTTATTTCCTACTTAAACTCGTCTAGAACAATTTTAAATATAAGTACCAATTTTTGTTTTTCTCTTAAGCTCATCTAGTTTTTCCCAGCATATTTCTGTGTATTTTTTTTCAAGACTTTTTTGTGCAAATGCTTCTGTCAAGATCCGGGCTGCATCCAACTGGACAGGTCCGAAACGAGCTCAGGAAGTTTTTGCGCATCCATCCCAGATCACACTGGCATACTCCAAGCAGGGGAGGACAAAGGGAAAGTAAAGACATTCAAAGGATTGTCTATTCAATTTATATTGTAGGCATGTAAGGACACTGACTAATCTAAACACTTTCTCTATGCATCATGGATACCTGCTTTGTATTTTAAATGTTCTTCGACAAAGTGTCAACAATTGTTATATTGGCTATTTGACACTCTCTCGCTGTCTGAAGGCGATGCTTAGAAAGCATTGTAACCATTTCCCTCTTAAACCATCTAAAACCGACCGTTACTCAAATGTCGTCTGCTTTAAATTTTTGACCAATGTCAACAATATAGAAGACAGTCTGAATTAAAGTTCTTGATAACACATATCAAGATAAAATGCCCTGGGTTAACAGCTTTCTTGGCGTAGCTCGGGCGCTCAGTGCCCAACCTTGGCCAAAAATAGCTGTTAAAAGAGAAAGGGGGTAATCAAACAAAACCAAAGATAGCCAATTTGAGGCATATAATCCCTGAAAAAGTTTCTTAGATTGAAAATTAACGATTCAAACATTTGAGAAGCATATATTTTCAAGAAGGCATGGTATGTAGATTTCAGATCTGAATACAACTTCAACTTTGTGAGTTAATTGTTAGATTAAATTTAGATTGGCGACATGCATATGAAATGTCAAATAACCATACAAGTTTGGAAATTGCTCTTGATGTGCTTTTTGCTCATAGTTGTTCGAATCAAACATTAACACGAATCACGTGTTAAATAACAGCACGAGAACTTTCCAAAATATGACGCATACTCTGTATTTTTAATTTTAGATTTATGATCATTTACTGAAAGTTGATTAGGCTATTTTCCAGATTGAGGATACATTGCAGTGGCTTGCACGACGATCTTTTCAAAAAAGGATTGGTTGACTCCCCTGCGTGTGCCGGTGGTACCGCAAACGAAGATGCCTTCCACTATTTGTGCGAATGTTACAGATACAGATTGCACCGAGAAAGATTACAAAGTACCGTTATTAGCTTAGCGCCGTTTACAATTCAAACTCTACTATATGGTCCTAAGAACTGTACCTTTATTCAAAATCAAACAATTTTCGAGACCGGTCAAGAATATATTAAGCAGTATATAGTTATTCATATTATACTACGCATAGCAAAACCCAAAATATCTGTCTCTTGATACTATACACAATAATGAGCAAATTTCAGATTAAATATTACCTCCAGACTGTTTTTGCTGTCTGTGGTGTAGTGCCCGGGTCCAAATCTTTAACTCGTGTGATATTGCTACTCTATCTGTTATGTCACGTGTCTCTTATTGAACATTGTCCTAATTGTTGTGCAACGTCTTAATTTTCTGTAGCAAGATGGATTAATATAGGGTATTGCCCTGTTTCCCAATTGTATTTCTTCGAAATAAAATATAAACCAAGATATTATTTTTGGTAACTACTTTTCGGTCAATGAAAGTAATCGTAATCTCACTACAAATCACACTGTCTCTGTCCCAGCGATTCTGAAATTGTGGTACCGTATGTTGACTATCTGTGTATTAGTGTTTTGGAACATCAATGTTGTACTGTCTGATATGTACAAGAGGCCCTAACATAGGCTGATGAGCTTGTCGGTCAATTGTTGCTTAACAAAATATGTTTAAACCAAATTGGAGGAAAACTTGCTGTGCAAGATGATGGAAGAAGAAACACACCATTACAAAAACTCGTTTGGTACTCGGAGGCGTTTCAATACAATTAAAACAATTGGCTTAGTAGTCTCATCGTAGAATTTGCAGTTTCCAATTTAATGAGCTTCTCCCAAATCAATTAACGACTCTAAATACACCGACTGTTTTTGAAGAAAACCAAGTTTAGAGCTTGATAAAGTACTATTTACTAATGCAAATACAGCTAAACTATATATTTGGGGTTAGTATAATCATGAACTATAGACACGTGCAAAGATCAATCGCTGTCCTTGCCTAATTGTTAAATAAACACAGTGATAATGGACTGGTCGGGTTTTATGCTGTTTTCGTCTGTTTCTTGCACGAAACAAATGATAAAACTGTAAAAGATGGTTTCGTTTGATTTCTAACAATATAATTCCAAAACTTTTGCCAGATTTTTTGATATCTTGTTTAGTTTAGGAAATATAGCTTTGTGAAGTTGAAAAAATCCAACTTTCTCGTGTTTTTCTTTGACAAGGTAGATTTTTCAACTTTGCAGAGCGACATTTCACAAACTACACATGGTATCCAAAAATATGACAGGCTTTTTAGGATAATATTGTTAGGAACCAAACCAAACTAACTTAAACAGCATAAAACCCGGTCATTTCATATCACTGTGTTTGCTTAACAATTGGGCCGGGACAAGTGTTGATCTTTGCACCAATCTGTAGTTCCTGACTATACCAACTCACTAATATATGCTTTAGCTACCATTGCATCAATAAGTACATGTAGAGGGCTGTTTCTTCAAAAATGGTCCTATGCATTAAGAGTCCTTAAGTAATTGATATTTGGTGTAGACTAAAGCTCACTATATATACATATATATATATATATATATATATATATATATATATATATATATATATATATATATATATATATATATATATATATATATATATATATATACATTGGCAAATACCTGTTGTACTTACATTAGATAACAAAGTAGAATAACAAATGTTGACCATTTATTAGATGTGTGTATCTTCAGAAGACCCTTTTCCGATTTTTCAAGACACGGTCAGAGGTGTATTGGTCAATGTCTCATTAACCAATGTGTCTTAATAAAGGACCATATTGTTACAATTTGTCACATTACGATACGTAAAACACCAGACAGTTAAATTATTGCTGATACAAGGATTTGACAATGGTATTGAGTTGTGTGCATTTTAATCACTCAGTGACCAGATGGAATCCCCTATACAAGTAGTTCTGGTTTCAGTCTTCACTTCGACCTTGGCTATCATTTCAATTGCATTCATTAGCCGATCCTTTGTCTCAAAAGCTGGAACAGTGGAATGAGAATTAATACATGCACTTAGAACATTCCGCGCCATCCTAATTTTCTGTAATTAACGCTGTCTATGTGCAGTATTTTGTCCTGCCGAATTTACTTGAAGATTTATCAAAAGAAAGTAATTAAAATCAGGGTGGACGGAGAGTATATGGATTGAAATAGAACATGTTCATAGGTACGTGGCATTTGATCACAAACAGAGATTACTTCTGTGGTTCACATGACCTTTAGACCCATTTTATTTCCTCAGGTTTGCTACGGTGACGAGTATGCTGCTGTGCCATTATGTCCCACTATATGCATGCATTTAGAGCAATGCAAATTATCTCGTTCTAGAGTTACTTCACTGCTGGAAGCGAGATATTAGCTAAATGTAATTATAATTGTGCACAGATACAAAATACAAGAATTTCAGAATTATTTTCCAATTGTGAGGTTACTAATGGAATTTTGAACGGTTGGATATCTGAATACTGGTTTTCTCATGATGAATAGTTACTTAAATATGGAATTTTAAACACTGGAAAGTGAGCATTAGGTCACGTTAATAAGTGTGTTGTTATGATAAACACTTTGATACGAACATAAAATTATATATCGACATATTCGATATGTTTTAAGCGTCAGGAGGAAGACTGTTCTATAATGAACCGAGATCAAAAATTGTCCGTTTCTTCAGTACATTGAATATGAAAAAATAAGTAAGTGAGAAAAATTAAATGTGATACAGCAAATGATCAAAATGATAAAATTGTCAGTAGATTCAACATAAAATAAAGTGAAAAGTAACCTCTCTACACTGCTGATACAGAACTGGAAAAAAAACTGAACATGGGTTTTCTTTGTATAGTTTAAAATTATGAAAAAATTCCAACGAGGTTTGCATATTTTTGGAGCACCTCCAAATTTAAAGACCTCGATACTGGACACACACACACACACACACACACACACACACACACACACACACACACACACACACACACACACACACACACATATATATATATATATATATATATATATATATATATATATATATATATATATATATATATATATATATATATATATGTGTGTGTGTGTGTGTGTGTTTGTGTGTGTTTGTATGCAAATCAAATTAAACTTTATGTTATTTTGCGCCAAAGCCAGATTTCTGCTATTTAAACATTGTACTAAGTCGGTCTAAACGCGATTGCAAAGCGTATCATATTTTAGTTACTTAAATTTGTATAATGTTAGTTAGATCGTACCGTTCACCTTTAGCATGCCGTTTCCCTAGTTTAGGACTCTACCCTTTTGAAAGTATACATTTCTATTCATTTGGGTCCGTAAATTTCAACTTGTATTTCAAGCTGGGTATCGGTTACGTACACATATATTTGGTTTATCACGTGGTGTCACTCGCGAGGCCACAGAAACAGGTCTTAATGGGGAATGGCTTTAATACGAAGTACAAAACATTTTATTCAAAGAAAAACCGGGCTGCTAAAGAGTGGGTGTAATATAAGGGACAGGTCTTTGTAAGGAGATTCTACCGTATTTTTTAAAGGGTTTGTCGAATCATCAGGGAAAATTTCTGCCAAACATCCCAGGTTGACATGATCCCTTATTCCTTGTGAATGTGGTAACTGATGCGACTTTTTCTTTGAAATGGTATTAACGCACAGCCATGGGGCTCATGTAAGCTTCTGTGTGCTTCGTTTCTAACTACGCCGTTCCTTTGCAATGTTGGTGGTTAAAAGGCGGAACTGTCAATCTTTGTACAGGATTTCAAGCCCTGGTCATTCAGCGGGTCAGCAGTTGACCACTGAACCACAGTGGTTTAGATAAGTGAATGCTGAAATATTCAACCGGTCAAAAGATACAATCAGGAGCGAGCCTTCAAGTGCTAAGAAACGAGAACATCGGACATGACTGTAACACAAAAAGTACACCCCTGTTTGTGACTCGGTTACTTTACTAAACGGCGTGCCACAGGATGATGGAATGTTTAGAAGTACCGTATTTTTTACATCTGGTGACAGTGTACCTTCAATTGTTGTTACCATTAACCCACAAAGCAACTGCACGGTACTCTATCATTTTTTCAGCATATGGAAGTTAATAACAGGTCACTAACGTGCACATATATAATGCACAAAAGATGCGTCCGTTAGTGTGATGGAAGCCGCTAAAGATGACACAACCCCCAGGCAGACACCATTCAGTCCAAGTCTGGCCTTTCGGGAAAGCATGTATCAAGCTTATGAAACAATGCCTGGGGCTGAGTGAAGTATGTCAAATTGACCTACGTTTCCCTATTGTTAAATAAGTATGGATGTATACTTTAAATGATACAATTATGATTTGGCGGTTTGTTTTTGTTTTTGGTTTCATTTTGCTTTCTAAATGGTCACTGGTTCTGTTTCTTGCCATTTACCGTAATACAAGTCAGATAACACCATGATGTACACACGTGGTAGGCAAATAAAATTTTCACTGCTTGTCCATGTTTCACACAACAAGTTGGCTTTATTTTCTTATTTAGCTGTCAAACATAACATGTAACGGTATTTGCCAAGTCTCTGTCCTGTAATTTACCTCAAACGAAATATAAAACGGTGACACCAAATTAGAATTCCCACAGTACACAGCACATGCTATGGCAGGTCATATATATAAATATATATATGTATATATATATATATATATATATATATATATATATATATATATATATATATATATATATATATATATATATATATATATATATGTGTGTGTGTGTGTGTGTGTGTGTGCATCACTAGCACAATTTACACACCTATGCTTATGAAATATATCAATATACATATTTTTATACAACAAAATATCACTTTTGTGTCGTGATACAGTTGAGTAAGGTTCATTGGGGGGGGGGGGGGGGCTCTATACACTTCATTTCATACAACCAGGCCAGATGGATAGGTAACTAAGCAAAAACGCAAAACTATCAGCTTGGTTTCAGATGTTGATGTGATCAATATTAAAGAGATTCCGTTGTTCAATTTATTTAATCTTCTGCGGAGTGTATTAAAAAAAGCAATGAAATCAGTAGAACGACATATTTCCCGACAGGGGAAAACAGATATTGCATCAATGAAAGTGTAAGTTTTGTGTTCATGTTGTTCATTTCGGACGATGACTGTTATTGTATCATAAGTATAAAGTTTGTTAAAACCAATTTCAGCCGCAATTAGCTGGAATATATGGAATGCTTAATTAATAAGATCGCCTCAAAAATATATATAATATATTTGTGCTCCAAAAATTTGATGCTCATATCATGTATTTGGGAAATTTGTTTGTGCTTACTTGTTGTTGCAAAAAATGAATATTCTGTTCCTTTTAATGTACAAAAAACAACCCCCCAAACTCCGACCCCCCCAAACAAAAAAAAAAAAAAAAAAAAAAAAAAAAAAAAAAAAAAAAACCAACAACCCTTACCCCCCCCCCCCAAAACCCACACAAACACCCCCACCTCCACAGGAACACATTACTATAATACGCTGTATAGGTGTTGGAGTTGGAAACAAATCATTAAGTGATTTTCTAAAGTATTCTTTGTCTTCTTTCATATCAGGAAATGCATAGTTTTACATGTGTTGTTCAAATTGTTTGCTTTAAGTTATAAAGAACTTAACTTTGTAAATACTGTGATCTTCTATTAACTGTCACTGGATCGCCACGTTAACTCTTTCAGTGATCAGTTTTGAATGAGTCAACACTTTATTCTGCGCTTTTTTGGCACAATGCGCCCATAGCGTGCGGCGGAAAACTGTTTGACTTGGATAATTCTGATGGTATATGCAGTTGTAGAGATGCAGGTACTCCAACAAACGTTCGTTTTATACGAAACATGAATCTAATATCATCATGTCAATATAAGAGCACATTGACTTTTGTTGAATTTGACAATGAGAAAGTAAAAGTGATGACTACAATGCAATGAAACAACTTAGATTAGCATATTCATGAAATATAAAACCCATAGTGATTTCTTTATTTCTCAGTTATTCCAAACATTTTTTTGCGATATGGGTCACAGGAAGCAAAATAATGTATTTGCCAAAGTCTAATAACTTTTAGTTTTAACTTCATTACGGGGCTACAAATTAATCAAATTGGTGAAAATACTTGAACATAATATAAAAAGCAGTTAACCTGGGACAGATGTGCACAAAGGATCCGTCTGCACAGCCCTGTTGGTGCTTAAATGTAATATGTTTCAACCTATCCCCATTTTTTGCGCGCAAGATGTAATCACTATTCATTTTCAGCAATGTAACCAAAACATTGTAAGGAAGCATAGGAGTTTCGTTTCATACGCATTTATCATGCAACACGATCAAAGTTTTTTCCTCTATAAAAGCCAGCGTCTATGTTAAATTGGTTTATGTGTTTGTAGATTCTGAGCCAAGGGATTTACGTTCTATTAATTGAAAAGATGGCTGTAACCTGACGACAGATGACACGTTTCTTTGATTGGCAGACCTCAAATTTCTCTCATACTGGAAGTTACCCTGGCAACAGCAGTGGCACATTAAATTAATGCATTTGTAAATCGCAAGCATGAAATCACCTGAATCATTATGAACGCCGCTGCGTCGTGCCTCGACTATGTCTTCAACGAAGATCAAGTGCTTTATAAATTCACGCGTTTTCACGCTCCGACATGTTTCCATTGTGATACATTCAAGCATGAGATATATGACTGACGTCCATCTGTCACGGTCTGTGACAGGGTAAGGACGCACTTATATCCGTTTCAGCAGTTTTTGCTCACACCGCCACTAAAATGAGCCTGCTCTCCATGCAACCACTGGAAACAAAACTCTCAGGCCAGCTAGGTGGCATTCAAATCAAAAGCTGAATAAAACAACTGGGCCTTACCTGTACCACCTAAATCTCTAAGTGCAAAACATGACCCCCCCCCCCCAAACACAAACATATTAACAAAAACGTGTGCACTAGCAGCTCCCCAAATTGTTTGAGTCACATACGTGTGGGAAAAATTGCTTCTCCCCCAAAGTTACCAGAGGTTCATTGCTTGTCCAGTATATTTCGATGCAGTCTTGGCTCCATAATTGGATCTTACTAGCTGCACACACACAGACACACACACAGACACACACACAGACACACACAGACACATACATACACATACATACACACATACATACACACACACATTAGTAAGATATAAGATATTACATTAGTAAGATATATATATATATATATATATATATATATATATATATATATATATATATATATATATATATATATATATATATCCCAATAGTGTGTTTGGTTGAATCTTGCAGGGGTAATTGAATTATACACACCTGGGTATACACACACATAAACGTGCCGAATTGTAGGCAAAATCTTTGAATACGTGAACATTTTTTGTTACAGTACTCAATCTGATGAACCTAATGGGAAATTGAAAATGAGAATTTGCTGATCATGAAATCTAACTGCAGACATGACCCCCCCCATCCCCCCCCAAAACCGCTTGACTTCTGCAGAAACCCGGATGACTGTACTGTTAGACAAGTAGCCAACTTGCATCACTGGCTTGACTTGTACATGACTGGAATGCAAGCACCTGATGTTTATTTTACTATGTATGGCTGCAAACCCAGACATTTTTTCCCAAGGATTCTTTTTTCTTTCAGTCATTCTTCTTTACGACCAAATTTGTTCGCAGTTTTTCTCGGACATTAGTATTCCGAAAACCACCAAACTTGCCATGGTGACCAACCCCCAAGTGAAATTATGCATATCTTTTGCAATAGTTGTGATGTTTTAAACTATGCAAATTATGAGCAATGAAAATTTGTAGAGCTCCATATGGTCGTAACTATTGCAGATAGACACAAAATTTCAATGTGCATGTATACCTTTTGTGACACCTGTCAATATGATTGACAGTAAATGAAAGTTGTAGAATTTTCAATTGTGCCAATTAGGGACATTGAAAAATTTAAAAGTTGAAAATCTACAAAACTATTATAGATAGAAATACCATTCTAATATCAATTAAGAGGTTTGTGGCAATGACACATCCAAATAACCATGCACCAACGTTGCAGAATTTTAATTTATGCAAATTAGGTGAATGTGCAAAAATTTATATTTTGAATAGCCTAAATACTATTATAGATAGAGGTGTCAGTCCAAGTTCAATTTACATGCTTGTGACATTGCTGCATCCAATGAATCATGATCCAAAATTTTAAAATCTTATTTTATGCAAAATAGGTGAATACACAAAATTTAAATCTTTCAATACCTTCAAAACTATTACAGACATAGGTGCCATTTCAACTTCACTTTATAGGTTTGTGATACAGGTGCATCCGATGAACCATGAACCAAAGTTGTAAGGTTTTAATTTATACAATTAAGGCGAATACACAAAATCTAAATCTTGAATAAGTTCAAAACTATTTTACATAGAGGTACCCTTTCCCACTTCAATTTGTAGGTTTGGGATATAACCGCATCCAATGAACCAAAGTTGTAGGCTATCCATTTACTCAAATTAGGCAAATAAAGTAAATTAAAATATTAAATAGCTTCAAAGCTATTATAGATAGTGGCGTCATTCAAACTTCAGTTTGTGACATGGCAACATCCAATGAACTGAGAACCAAAGTTGTAGCATTTTACTGTATGCAACTTAGGCTAATACACAAAATTTAGATAATGTTGAACAATGGCAAACTGCAGCATTTCAAGCTGTTTCAATTTTGAAGGGCCCTAGACAGATTTGCCGTGAAGCGCATCATCTTTTCTGGTTATGTCTGTGTGCCAACACAGACATCTTGTTTTTCTTAGCATTCTTTATCTATTTATTTATTTTGCCATCATAAACATTATGTTTTTCCTGGAGTTCTTTCTTTCATTCTTTCGCCCTGATTTTGTCCGGAGCTTTCCTCGGACACTGAGATACCCAGAACTACCAAATTTGCCATGATGATTGACCTAGCACTAAAATTGTTCAGATTGTATTGTGTAGTCAAGATGTTCAAAATTACTAATGGATTTGTTATCAGATTTGTAGCAATTGAAGTTAAGCAAATTAGGGGCATTTGAAAATTTAAATCTTTAATATCTCAAAGACAATTCTATATGCTAGCTACAGGTTTGTGAAAATTGGCTATATAGTGATAAGAAGGACTATCAGGAGGTGCTGTAGCCTAATGGAAAAGGCAATAGCTAAACTTTTAACTTCTTGGGTTTCTTCCTGATGGCATACATCCATGCATAACTTGAACACTCTCAAGTTTTGTGTGTTAAAACATTTCAAACTGGATTTTTTGAAGTACACAGACCGATTTGCTGTGAAGCAAATCGTTTTTAGTTTGTATATTTCTTTCTTTCGCCCTGACTTTATCCAGAGCTTTCCTCAGACACTACTATACCTAGAAATGCCGCACTTGCCATGGTGATTGATCTAGCAGTAAAATTGTATATATTGTGTTGTGTTGTAAAGATGTTCAACATTATGCAAATTAGGGGCATTTAAGATTCAAGTATTTTATATCGTCAAAAACTGTTTTATATAGAGATACGATTTTAAATGCTAGCTATAGGTTTGTGATGATGCGCTATCTAATGGAGATGTTTTCAGATTTGTGGCAATTGGACAGACAGACTTGCTGTAAAGCAAGTCTTCTATTCTAGGTTCTCTCTGCTTTTGTAGTTCCCAGACTAGTTCACTTGAAGAATGTCTGCATGACCAGTGTGTATTATGAGATGGAGCCGTGAGATTCTTCATGGTAACCCTCTGTCTTTGTGACTTCGAGACAGGTTAACATTTGGTAATAGGTCAAGAGAGTCACATCCCATACCAAGAGGATTGTGACGGTCAGATGCTCAGCTGATTTTGTATGCATGTTTTTGATTGGATTGGAATGTCAAATATTGAGTTTGTTGTTTAATTGTATTACAGCATGTCCACCTGAGTGCATAGTCACATGTTTGTACGTTGTATTGTCCTATGCGTCTTGTATATATCATTTTGTGTGTCTCCGTGTATGGAGAACCTCCAGATTAGTTATACACTGTACTATTGGGTGATCCAGTGAAAATAAATATGTTTAAACTAAACTATGCAGAACCTCTTGTAGCTTTGTTATGGGGTCAAGGTCAGTCCGTTGAAGTCAGAACGTGGCCCTTATGTTGTACAATCACCTTGTATAACAGCAAAGTTATATCCCAAAGCTACTGAGTTATGAGGCAACAAATTAAATGGCGCCAAAACCCTGGGAATTAGCTTAAATTATGCCAAGGTCATCAGCGTACTTTTTTTCAACGAGCCCTTAAAGAGGATTATGTTAGATAAAATACTATTCTAGTTGTCCAGTATGCAGTGCAATTCAGTAAAACGGCCGTGCGACTCTGGTAATTAGATCCATGTGAAGCAGCAACCCAGACAGCTTTTCTGGAGGATCCCTATTTTGATCAGTATCAAAGCCATAGCTTAAATACTTAAAAAAAGATCACCTGACCATCAACTTCAGTGAAGTGGTCTAAGAGCTGGAGAATTAGGCCAAAGACATTCATATATTGCCATCACCATGAGTAACATACAAGCCTCATCTCAATCGAATTGCTTTAGAGTTATCATCATAAAATGAAATACATAAAAGTTACCTTGTGACCTTGAGGATTATGTCAAAAGTCACCAACTGCAAGCTAGTTTTTGCAGACGATCAACATCAGGCCTCAATTCAAAAGCCCAGATCGACCAGGTCTCGAGTTATGATTGCAAAAACATATTACCTAAAGTATTATGGTGGCCTTGAGAGTCTTTCTGATTTCCCATTAGTCCCCAAAATTATTCAAATCTAGCGATACCATATCCATGCGGCAGATGAAACTTAAAACAAGTTCGACAGATTTTAGGAACACTCATCTTTCAGGGCTTTAGTTATTACCGTCTTACACAAGCCACACCAAAACATTTTGTCAGATAGGAGAGGTCAGCTGTATTACGTTGCACTTGTGGAGAGTTTAATTGGTGATAATTGTATATATTCTAGCCTTGCATGACAGATCGGCAGGTAACACATGGACCTTGAGTCCACGTCTGGCATGTTTACCAAACAAACAGAAAAAAACCAACATTTTGTGATGATGCTAACCTTGCAGCACTTGAAAGTTTTTGTATCTAAAAGATATGATAAGAATCCTGTTTATCCTGTGCTTATGATCTGTGATAAAGAGTCTGAACGTTAAATGGACTAAGGAGAGGAGAAAGCCTACCACTCGTTTCTGGGTAAATCGGTACATCTATACATTATACAGGAGACAAGCCAGCAACCTGTCAGCAAAGATCCAATCTGCCATCACAGGGACTGCCAACTGTTTTGCTATCCATAAATCGCAGACGCCATGCCTGTGTAATGTATGATCCGTCCCTGGGCGTGCTAATACAGGTTTGACATTGCCGAGGCACGTGTATGTTGTTATCCTGTGTAGATACCTTCGTAAAATTTTGTAATTCTGAAAAAACAGACTCAACCCCTTAGAGTCATAATTTACAAAGAAATCATATACATCACTGTCATCATTACTGGAAATTTCATAAACAGAAGTGCATCCCTCAGCGCGCCACGATCACTTTATAATTGGGACTGCTTCTAGCTGTGCTCGCACCTAAGAAGTGTTGTTGCCGTATTATATTTCCCCGCTGGATGTTTCTCATTTCTTCCAGATGTAAAAGCAAGAGTTGATCTGATCAGGACAGGTGCCCTGTCGTGTATTGGACGGCCACAAAGTAGCAACTGCTGTCAGAACGTAACGTAAATGGCAGTAACGGCTACGAGAAATAAGCAAAATGGAAAAATGGGTCCATGAAAACGAGGCCGTTCTCCTGTGAAGTAAACAGATGATACTGTTATATGCAGTTTAACATGGTACATATATCTTAACCATAATACGGTATGAAACTCCCGCTCAGAAACGAACCGAGTCAAATTGGGGCTCGCAACAATACCTGCTCATTTGATTGCGTAAAATGCATTCACACCTCTAGATGTTGTGTTGTAACGAGATGCCGGAACACGGATGAGAAAGGCATGCATGCTACAAGTGATATATTTTGTACGTGTCAATAATACGTATCCATAAGGCCGTAAGGGCATAAGAAGGAAAAATTATCTATCTATCTATCTATCTATCTATCTATCTATCTATCTATCTATCTATCTATCTATCTATCTATCTATCTATCTATCTATCTGTCTGTCTGTCTGTCTGTGTCTGTCTGTCTGTCTGTCTGTCTATTTATCTATCTGCCCGCCCGGCAGTCCGTCCGTCTGTCTATCTATCTCTCTATCTATCTATCTATCTATCTATCTATCTATCTATCTATCTATCTATCTATCTATCTATCTATCTATCTATCTATCTATCTATCTATCTATCTATCTATCTATCTATCTATCTATCTATCTATCTATCTATCTATCTATCTATCTATCCATCTATCTGTTTATGATGTGTGTGTGTGTGTGTGCGTGTGTGTGTGTGTGTTAATTACGACTATTATAATCTGATGGAACCAAAGAGTTGTTGGTCAGATTCTAAAAAGCAGAAAAGTAGAAAACAACCGACTGTGGAAAGCGAGTCAGGGTGGACAGGCGAAACATTTGTTTGTAGTCATCTGGCTCTTTGCGCTTCCAACGACCTGGTGGGCCGAGGTAGGCGTTCCGTTAGCCTAAGCCCACGAAAGGAAATTAGGGGCCCGAAGGTTTTAGTATGTTACGCACAGCGGTAAGGGGGAATGTGTTAAATCACGCTGACATGCGGCAACATTAAATTGGTTAAGTGTTATTGTCATTTTATTTTGTTTCTGCAGAATTTTGGAAACACTCTTTGCTGATTACAATATAAAAATGCATGCATTTAATATCTCTAAATATGAGCATGTTTAGCAAATTTGTTAATAGGCCTTCCCATATTTTAATTACTGTTCTCGGTATTACAATAAGGGAACCCAATACCTTGCCTGCTGAGACAGACCAAGTTACGCTATCGTCACTGCGTGGGCGCTCCACCATTCAGACACGCGGAGCAAAAGTCTGTTTGGCAGGCAACCCAATACCAGACATAATTGAAATAGCCGAGCATTGGTCGAGTAGCCGACTGTTGAACAATGTTCTCAGTTCCAACATTATGAACAGCAGAAGAATCTGATTTGCAGGCAACTTGACATTATATTGTTTGGTCACTGTTTAGGAGCCGACGCTGAACATCACGTAAACTGTCGTTTTGGGAAGTCACATGAATGTTGTGCACGTGGTTAAATATCATATACATGTATTCATATATGGTAGCAAGAATGTTGTGAATTTGCTGATAGTGTGAAAATGACGGACCGATCAGAACTGTTGTACAGACACAGAATTAAGCAAACGGACATCTTCCACATTTATTGCATGTAGCCAACTCCCCCATTCTTTTTATAATTCTTATGAATTAAAAAAGGCATCTAGGCTATTATTTCTACATGTTGAAAATCACCACTTTTGCAGTCAGACAGGTTGAACTTTCGTCAAAATTTCATATGAATGTTTGGAAAAAGGCCCTTGAAATTAATGGGTCCCTCGGTCAATAGCTTAGCCTTTAACCAGAACCCCCAGCAAGTAAACCTGTGGACCCAACCCGTCAATATGACCGCGGATGACAATTTGTGGACCGCCATTGCCTATAGCCCAGTACCATTGATAGGCCTTAGATCGTTTCCTCCCATTTTGCTGCAACACCCAGATGGCGATCGTGAACATAATGATCCAATTATGTCACAATTCAACGTAAATTCTCATATTAGATTAAAATAGCGACATAGAAATGTTGCGTTCGGTGAATATATCAATACGTTTTCGTATTTAGATTGGACCCTTAATTCGTGTCTATTACCTGGAGACAATTTTGCACCACAACTGTATAATGCAATGTGCTTTATCGTGCCCTGTGAAAGCAAAGTCATTGAAAAGATTTAAAGAATTACGCCAAATCCGACATATCTTAACTTGCGAATAATTGATAATATCCGAGAACGGTCTTAAATGAAACAGTTTTCACGTCACTGACATGTAAAAACATATATGGAAGATAATAGATACAAACCAGCTCAAATGAGATAGAATAAAATTTTTTCATAATGCCTCCTGAACTCTATACACCACATCTTCATTTTTTCCCGTCCAGTCATAGTGATATCAAATTCTTCATACATGGGCCTGCTGTTTTCATTTGTGCGAATCTGTCGTCTCGCTATATAACTTTGCCAAAGTTAATTGGTGCGACCATTTACACGAGGGGTCATTTAGGTGTAAAAGAGACACCGTCGCCTTGTATAGATATGGTCCAATAAAGTTAGGATAATAACAGTGATGTTAGTAAAAGTAATGATGATGATGATGATGATGATAATAATAATAATAATGTGATGATGATGATGGTCACCACCATCATCATCGTTGTCGTCGTGGTCGTCACCATCATCATCAGTGTATCGGAACATGCATTCTTGCCCTACTACATGTTGCGACTTCCTGTCCATTCGATCATGTATTGCTGGCTCATTTCCTATTTTTTGTAATTTGACACTATATTGTGACATCCTGTCTATAAAGACCATATTTTTGTGGTTCCAAACATGGCCGAAATAAAAAAAGTAAAATATGTTGCTTTGCATTTCTCCTGAATGGTTTTGGGGGCAATTTGTCGATCATATGTGACAATTTACTCAAAATAAAAACGACCTTATGCTCTTGAAGGTCCTTATGCACGTCAAGGTTTCTTCATATACAAGATTCTGTAATGTGCAACAAGAATAATAATTCAAAACACTGAGAATGGAAATTTAAAACAGCAATTTATACTTTGTGCAGTAAAATGTGAGCATCCAAGAAACTGAAGTTAAACGTTTCAGCATAATACACAGATACACTTTCCACTCCATACTGATGAAAAAAAATGACATTGATATTGAAGTCTTTTAACTCATCGGTGCCAAGTTTTGGACTGAATCAAGAGCTTTCCCCAGCGCGCTTTGGGCGCTCTTCGGGCGCCCCGAGGAAAAATGTTGACCCGGACCATTATATATTTTCTGGAACTATAGGTATGTTCGTACTTGGATGAAAGGCCTTTAAACAATGCTTGGGAATCTAATATCCTTATTGTTATTATTATTATTATTATTATTATTATTATTATTATTATTATTATTATTATTATTATTATTATTATTATTATTATTATTATTATTATTATTATTATTATTATATCTTTATTTCGTACAAATGTCGTAGTACATACAGAAGAAAAAAAAGCAAAAGAGATAACATTAATGAAAAGTCATAAAAAAAGAAGAAAAAGAAAAAACAAGCCCGACAGTTCATAAGTCATTCACAGGTTCAGCTAGTACAAAGGTAATCAAGTATATCACAACATTCATTTTTGCTCATATTTGATTGCAAATTCCCATCCCGAATCGCACACACTTCTCTAATCATATTGGAAGTTGAGGTCAAATCATTGGGCTCCTGGTGAAAATTACGTAACATAAATAGTAATTCTGGCAATACATAGGAATAGAAATTATCATAATTGAGAGCAGTTCCTTTTAACTCATTCAACCCTGATAGAAGACTGAGTCAACAGCTTTCCTTGGCGCACTCTGGGCGCAATGCGCCCAGAGCGCGCCAAGGAAAGCTGTTGACCATGGGCATATAATTTGGAATGATCTTCCATGCAAGTTTCATCCAAAATATTGAAAAATAGTCCCTAAATTAGTAAAATACAATTAGCAGACGACATTTAGATATTAGCGGGAAAAAGCGTCATCAGGGTGGAATGAGTTAAGTAGTTCGACTTTTAGTCGCGGTTAGCATTGAAAGATTTAACCACTGCCAAAGTGATTTGACGGGTTCAAATTTAGTTGTCGGAGTCTTTCCGTGGATTAGTCCAGACCTTTCTTGCATGTTGAACTAAACACGAACGGTTGCTAAACTTCTGATTCTTAGCATATGTGTTCTACACATGTTTCTGGCAAGGTTGAAAGAATCGCGTATGATGATCCTTTTCGACATAAAGGACTGCATAACACGAAAATATTTTAGGTTATGTGTTGACCACTCCTCTTATTTTCCCACAATTAGTTTAGACAAACGTGGTCGCCAGAATGGAAAGTAAGGGTGATTAAACATTTATATTTACAGACCTATATGGAACATAGCCTTGCTCCTTCACGGTGAAATGTAACAGCAAAGGCGGTGAAACGAATCACAAGAAAACATGCTATGTCTTAAGCGGTCACTCAAGGGTCAAAAAGGCCTCTTAACAGGGAAATATCACATGATGCAGGTTCATGCTCATTGTCTTCTCATTCGCTGGGAGATATTTAGGTGATCATCGAAGGGTAGTAATTGTGTTATCGAGGTGGCTGGTTTAATTTAGGGTATATTTGAGTGCATCCCAACGGTTTTTGCTATGAGAACAGCGCACATTGAAATATAGTATTAAATATAAGATAGAAATGTAAAAATGAAACGAGTGTACGTCAACCTGAAGTGAGTAAAATAGCTCGGCATAATTCCAATGTGCTGTCAGCATGTGGTCAGCCATGATCAGTGTGACGTCCAAAAGTTTGATAAACTGCTATCATCCAGCTGGGCGATAGTTTATTCATATTTCTGATAGGGTCGCTGGATGGCATCCCACCCAACTTTCCGTGTCTACATATATTTAGCATAAGGTTTCTCAAAGCCTATATTAATTCACAATCTCCTCGCTATCAAAACTGGGAACGGATTATATACAAGATCGTCCTGCAAAACGAGAGGAAATCTTCGTAATTTTTTGCGATAGGTTGGAAACGTATAGGTGTGATAGGACATGCGATACAACGGTTATGTCACTGTTGATAGTGGACTGCGGTTTGTCAGCCACAGGACACGAGTTGATCGGTTGGCAATTATTTTGTATCTGTTAATGGGCGTATTATCATTTCTTACAATAATGACTTCATAGTTTCAAATTTCATCAGAAAAACGAAGGCATCAAGGTTTCAGGAGTAAAGCCTGTTTATTTCATTTTCAGAAGAGACATACTAGTACCTACCTTATTCGTGTCTCTCTGTTTCGGCCGGGCAGGTCATAGCCCTAACATCGTTCATTTTCCGAATGAGACATATTTTCAGAATATCTGAAAAATATAGCTTTGAAAGTAGTCGATGTGATATTCTATGCTATCAAAAGGAAGTATTATGTTGGTTCGTTCATTGAATAATGTATCGGTATTTGAAGTACAATGACGGTTCAATAATAATTAAATTTCAAGATCAATTTAGAATAGTTATCTTAGAAAATTCTGAAATATCTCTTCTGTGCGTTGCCCTCAAAGTATTGGTTTTATTTAAATATTACTTATAAATCTCTAAGAATCGCTGCATGGGGTTACCAGAAAACCCGAAGCACATCAAAGGACTAGAAAAAAAAGCAAAAACAAAAAAGCTTATACAATAATAGTTATGTTAAAAATGTAATGACAAGCAGTTAGTTCAGGATATATGAGCCAATGATGTTGCCAGTCTAGTTCTAATGCAAGGTATAACATACATTATAGGCATATTTATGTGTGTATTTTCATGCTCTCACTAGGACATTAAGAGGTATGTTTAGTTTAAGTTATAACACCATAGCACATAGCAACCTTTATAGTTTATTTGAGACACATTGTAGTTGAGTTCTAAATAACTAGATTCATGATATGATGAAGAGAAGTACATAATTGATTACACTCTTTTCCTGTCGAAATATAGGGTACCTTATACTTCTACATACGTATGACATCAAAGTGGGCAAGTACTGTACCGGCAGTGCTCAGGCACGAAAGCCACCAAAAACGTTCCCACAGTCACTTTTTTCACAGATTAAAAGGTGTTGACCTGTAAAAGTACTTTTGTGTATCGTCTAGGCTTATGGAATAAATCAAACCCCATTATTCACTTTTCATATAATTTAACCTTTTACAATTGCAAATCACTTAAGGAAATGCTAGCAGCTGAATAAAATTGAACCCGTTCCTCAGACACTTTTTCTTCCTGTCCCTAATTTAATCGGCAAATGCCCACATTCTGGTCATGGATTCGATTTTTTTCTGCTCCACAGCTGAGTTGGCAGTGAGACGTGGAGCAGTTCCTTTGCTGATTTGATGTGAAAACTCTCATGCACATGTGCTATAGAAATTCCATGAGCAGGACAATAAATATGAAAACACTTGCATCTAGACCATACCATGCCTGGCCGCGGAACGTGTATGTGGAGTTTATCATAGTACCTACAAACGTTTACAGGTGGCATGAGTGTGAATGCTGAAGCGAAAAAGTCCCAAACCCTTACCTTTGCTGGTATCAGCATTCCTTATTGTGTTACCTTGTAGGCCTTACCGTGCCATCCCCCTCCCTCCCCCCAGAAAAGAAGCTACACACACACACACACACACACACACACACACACACACACACACACAATAAGCAACTACATAGAAAAAGAAAAGTGAAAAAAGCCCTCCCGGTAAAGGTCCAGAGGTAAGCAATAAAGCTTGGACATGATTAGTAGGCATACTGTATTTGTTACACGGGTTGCTGTCGTATATCAATAATCGTATCCTGCACAGTGGCCAGCGCATGCCAAACACAGCTCGCGATCCGAAAAATTTTAAGCTTACCGACTTGCTCTAAAATCTGAGCAAAAGACTTGGACACAAATTCAACATAAAATAGAGACAGGCGAACAGTAAGTTATTAGCCATTGTCGAACAGTTTGGTAGGTATAGTTGTACGGCCGAATTTCATTGGAAGAGCGGACGTGATGCAGTCGATCCACACTGAAGCACCATGCAGCTGAGTATCAAACTGCAGCAACACAAAGAGATGTAATTCAAACAAAATCGCGCTCCATCTACTTTGCAACATCACCGACTACCTCTCTAATGCAACAGAGATAAATTATATGTATATATATATATATATATATATATATATATATATATATATATATATATATATATATATATATATATACATGTATATATATATGTATATATATATATATGTATTATATATGTCATAACTGACACAAAAACAATCAGAATGGAAGAGAACTATGAAACGGGAGTCAATCGTAAAAATTCAGATAATAGACAAAAATGAACTTGAAAATAATATGATGCCATATCGAGGAAATGCTCTGCAGATAGTTATAATATAGCGTAGGGAAGCAGATATTGAGTTTTGGACCACATTTAAGTCATGGATGACATCCCATTCTCTTATATGTTGATAAATGTGAAATACCGTTGTTGCGTCATAATAGTAGCAATTTGGTTTATTAGTAAGAACAAAACAGAAATAATACTGTGTGAAAAATTACACTGCCAAAATATGAAACATCTGAAATCCATCAGCCATCAGCCAATCTCCAAACTCCCCCTTTCCATCCCGCACTGACTGCACGGTAATTGTGAGCAACAGCAATATGAATTTTGACAATCATATGTTCAGCAAATAACTTTTTATGATAGGTTGTGTAGCCTATGCAAACAGGGATTATATGCTGGTGATTTTCAGAACATACGTCGGAGCATTAATATGCACATATATATTTGACGGCGGGTCCTGCTGCCTCAGACTGGAACTAAGTGAAAAAAACCCATCTGGTAAAGAAAATAAACAAACAAAAAACAACAAAACAAAACAAAAAAAAGATAAAAAACAAAACAAAAAAACCCAGAAAACCAACCCACCACCCCCCCCCAAAAAAAAAAAAAAAAAAAAAAAAAATCCCCAATCGAATAAAAAAAATGATAGTAACAAAACGTGGTCTTCATTACAAGAAATTGTTAGTCTTCCTCTGTTAACCATCTTCACACCATGTAGCATAACAGTTAAAAAAACAAAAAAACAACGAAACTGAAATCACGTTCCTGATCTTCCGGAAAATGTACACATTGTGGTACTTTGTAAATGATATTACTAGGAGATGAGACACCTTTATTTATGTTTTCGAGTGCATTTTGTTTGAACATGTTTTCTAAGGCAGAAATACCTGGAGAAATCAAATCTGGCAGTCTTACAAGCTGAAAGTGGTCCATTTTCTTTCCATGCAGCTGTTTTGGAGGGAATCTCGCCTTCCAAAATTGGCACAAAATTAAGGGGTAGGGGAAATTTAAACGGCCATATCTTCGTCCATATTGCTTACATCAGAATGAGTTACCCCTCAAAATGTTTGTATTTAGCCCCTCTATCCAATAAAGCAAACCAAATTTGAATATGTTAATTAGTGACGTCAACAGAGGTCATAAGGTCACCAAAACGGGTCAGAGGCTATACCTCCTGGAGGCTCCAGAAAAAACACCACAAACTAGAAGAAACAAGACCAAAATGGTTTATTTGACTTTTATTCAGTAGAAAAGATAATGCTTCACACATCTGCCTACAGTAAATCTTTGTAAAGACAATCTGCATTGTTTCAAACAAACTGATTCAAATTACATTGCTTTTTCATCAAATTTTGACATTTTCCACTCTGGTGCATAGCTTGACATTGGAAAGTGGTCCGAAGCTCTTAGGCTAACTTTCTGAACTACAGGATTACGCAAAGCTCGGATACATTGCTTATGGTCTTTACTGACCACTTGGATGATAGAGAGGACTCAACAGATGAAGTTCGGTACTTGTGAATGGGACTATAAGTTCACAATGACAACATCTCTAGCATAACTCGTTGCCATTTCCAAACACAGTCAGACTTGCTGCAAAATAATGGAAATATATAGCACCCTTTGATATATCAAGAAAGCTGAATCAAGGGTTTTCAAGTGCTTTATAAATCATCTTCGATTTCGTAGTCTGAATCATCAGAGTCAAAGGAATTTTCATACTCATCCTGGTCATCATTGTCTGATGGTTGGTCAGCTGTAACGTGATCAGCTATGTCTTTTGGCATTTGGTCCCCAACAAACCAGACCATCTGGTATTTGCCATCAGTTAATTTCCAACCACACTCAGCAGGATCAATTGAATCAGATATTGGGTCCTGGAGGTGTGCATTTCTCCAAATCATAGTCACATAGTTTGTCCTGTTCAGCTTTTGTGAAAGAACTCGCCTGGATGGAGGAAGAGTGATAGCATCTGCTCCTTTAATTGTGGCTAGTGGTTCAGACTCCTTTCTAGGTGCATACTTCTCTCTGAAGATTGCGTACCTGGCTTCCCCTAGGTTAGAGACTTTTGCTTTATTGTTGCCTTCTGAGATCTCTTTGCTTTCTCCCAGCTTAGCAAAGATATGTTGGTAATACTCTGACGACTCTACTTTGCCAACCCCGTGTAAACCAATTTTTGGGGCCCCTTTCATATTTGATTTTTGTCGCATTTCATGTGACATCTTAACTACAGTTGTAACATTGATGATGTTAACAGTGCAAAATAGCAAAATTGGTCATGTTACACTAGACTAAAGGTAAAAGGTGCTGGTCACAGTGTTTTGTCAGCTCAGCATGAGAATAGATTCTGCGCAAAATTTTAAAATGTAGTCCTGAATCATGTGAATGGCATTATAATTGATGCGGAATGATGACCAGATGACTCGATCCTACGTTTACTTACTAATAGAAAATGGGAAATTTAACTTGGTGTAAGTATGTTTGCGATCTGAGTATAAAAGTAATTTTTATGAATAGCTGAGCTACCCAAACTACATGTACACATACTTCTGTAAAATAACTATAAATGGCTTTTAATTTCCAGTTATGTAGAGAGGGGCAGGGGAGGCTTTTGTTTCCCAAATGTTTTGGCCACTTGACCCCTGAACAGTATCTAAGTGCCTCAAGGTGGATATAAATGAGGAAGAGGCTCTTTGATTCCAGACTATTGGGCCCCCTTTTGGTATTTAAATGCATTGAGTGGATCTTGAACATTTGGGCCCCCTATTTGTAAGTAAATACCTTGCAGTGGATATAAATGGGGAGGGGGCCTTTTGGTTTCAGTATATTTGGCCCCTATTTGTACCAAAGGGTCCCCCCTCCCCATTTATATCCACTCTATGACACAAACAAATAGGGGGCCAAATATTTTGGAACCAAAGGGCCCCCTCCCCATGTATATTCACTGCAAGGTAACTACCAAATAGGGGGCTCAAATATCCTGGAACCAAAGGGACCCCCTCCCCCATTTATATCCACTGTAAGGCATTTACTTACAAAAAGGGGGCCCAAACATTCTGGAACCAAAGGGCCCCCTTCCTATTTGTATCCACTTCAAGACACATGCAAATGGGAGGCCCAAATATTCTGGAACCAAAGGGCCCCCCTCCCCATATATATCCACTGCAAGGCATTTACTTAAAATAGGGGGCCCAAATATTCTGGAACCAAAAGGCCTCCTCCCCATTTACATCCACTTTAAGACACAAACAAATAGGGGGCCCAAATATTCTGGAACCAAAGGCCCCTCCCTCCCCATTTATATCCACTGCAAGGCATTTACTTACAAAAAGGGGGCCCAAATATTTTGGAACCAAAGGGCCTCCTCCCCATTTATATCCACTTCAAGACACATACAAATGGGGGGCCCAAATATTCTGGAACCAAAGGACCCCCCTTCCCATATATATCCACTGCAATGCATTTACTTAAAAACAGGGGCCCCAAATATTCTGGAATCAAAGGGCCCCCTGCCCATTCACATCCACTTTAAGACACAAACAAATAGGGGACCCAAATATTCTGGAACCAAAGGGCCCCTCCCATTTATATCCACTTTAAGACGCTTACAAACAGAGGAAACCAGCTGAAAACCCACATCCCTGAGTCCATTCCAGAATATTTAGGTCCTCCCAGTATGAAAGAGCTTTCTTTGAAAAAAAACAACTGGTATTTTTTTCATTCATATCAAGAGCCAGATATGCCGCGTATGTATCTCCAGCAATGCAGATAACCAGGAATCAGGGGGAAATGGAGACACCCGGATCTATACATGTGGGGTAGATTTGTGCTAAAATATGTGTTGCACAAATGAAAAAAACAACATGGAGGAATTGTGAGATAATTCCAACAAGGTATTTGGGGGGGGGGGCAAATGTTTGCAGAGAGGCCCAGGGAGACGTTCGGCAAATGAATGGGCCCCTGGGGGACCATCCGTTCGGGGGGGGGGGGCAAGTATTCTCTGACACCGGTACTTGTTGATGGCTTATCTGACATTGTCACAACTGACATGGAGTAATGCAGACTTATCAACTATCATGTAGCTTTCACTGCATCTATACAAAACACAAGTGCATAAAATATCACTGCATCTAGATACAAAGCACAAGTGCATAAAATATCACTGCATCTGTACAAAACACAAGTGCAGAAAACAAAGACTAAGGATGATACAAACAGCACATTCACGAAATAAAATAAAGGCTGATAACTTTCCTGCTCACCAAAAGCAAGCAGTAAACTGACTGGCTTTTCTACTGGCCTAACTTAGGCCAAGATTAAATGTCTTTCCAACAACAGAGTGGAGAAAATGCACTGTCCTTTTGCTTACCATCCTCTTCGGCCTACTGCCTACCTAAAGCAAACAACTGGGACTTTACTAGTTAACTGCTAAAGTGTCAAAAACAAAAAATAATAAACAGATTAAGCCCTAATTACAAACTACATTTAACCAGACCTTATTTTAGGAACAGAAATGTGGCTAGACAATTCTAACAAGGACAGTGAAATTTTCCCACCAAATTACAACATACACCGCAAAGACCAGAATACAAATGGAGGCGGCATGAAGTTCAACATCAACAAAATTTTGTTATATCATGCAAATCAATAGGACCAAATAACCTAAACACCACTGTTACCATCTATACCAACAACAACTTCGACAAGTAACACATAACCCATATCTCTGACTTATACTTAATGAAAAACTTAATATGTACATCACAAGCCGAAAAACACAGAAACTTGTTCTTTCCAACAATGGTCATTGACTGGAACAATCTCACCAATCACCAAATTTTTGCAGAGACAATAGACTCTTTCAAAAGCAGACTGTCTGCAACATGATACTTGGACTAATTGTCCTACACCCCTGGGAACTGTTACTCCAGGAAAAGATCTGCCCAGTATTTATACAGAACAGAACAGAACAGAACAGAACAGATGTGGGGTTTCCCCTCTTTCAGAACAATGCGATGTGCTTGAGGCAGGAATTCCCCACTTTCAGTTTCACAATGCAATGTACATAATGTACTTGAAGCAGGGATTCCCCACTTTCAGTCGTTACCATGCAGTGTACTTGAAGTGGGGATTACCCACTTTCACTATGAGAAGTTCAGTTTAAAATAAATTTCACTTACTGTTGCTTGTTACGCCTAATCACTGAATGATACATAAATTACCCCAACATACGTAAATATAATCAAATGAATTGAGCAATATTTTGAAATATGTTCCGCATACATTTATCTTTGATAGGTAATGCACAAGGGCAGGAACGAAAAACTTGAATCAGTTTGTTTTTAACAATGGAGATTGTCTTTTACAAATATTTACTATAGTCAGATGTCTGAAGTATCATTATTTCTACTGCATAAAAGTCAAATGAACCATTTTGGTCTTGTTTCTTCTAGTTTGTGGTGTTTTTTCTGGAGCCTCCAGGAGGTATAGCCTCTGACCCGTTTTGGTGACCTTATGACCTCTGTTGACGTCACTAATTAACATATTCAAATTTGGTTTGCTTTATTGGATAGAGGGGCTAAATACAAACATTTTGAGGGGTAACTCATTCTGATGTAAGCAATATGGACGAAGATATGGCCGTTTAAATTTCCCCTACCCCTTAATTTTGTGCCAATTTTGGAAGGCGAGATTCCCTCCAAAACAGCTGCATGGAAAGAAAATGGACCACTTTCAGCTTGTAAGACTGCCAGATTTGATTTCTCCAGGTATTTCTGCCTTAGAAAACATGTTCAAACAAAATGCACTCGAAAACATAAATAAAGGTGTCTCATCTCCCGGACTATACAGTTTTATTACTGTCAGTCGATTTCGGTTTGACTGATAATTAAGTGTCCTTTCCACATTAAATAAGCCAGTGGCAACGTGCACATGTCAGTAAAATGATTTCTGTTCGGTAATTTTACATGTATCACGCACGAACAGCGATTACATCCTGAATTCCAACTTGGATTTATAGGAGCCACTTTTGATCATATTTGGCCTCCAAAGCAGACCCAAGCTGCGTATTTTTGTCTACTCCGCTGTAGTGTAGTAACACGGATCTTAGTCTCCTTTGCAGGCAAAATTATATAAGAAATCCTCAAGGAATTGCTGATGTGCATAAAGAGACTACAGAACTCATATTTCATATGGAAAAACCTATACAATATGGCTCAGCCTACCTAAGTTACAGCTAGCAATGTTTAAGCACTCCTCCCAAGATTTAGCAGCAATACAGTGGCACCAAATACAACATATGCGTAAGTCAGTCAGCACAATTTTAAAAAAACCCGTTACATCAAAAACAAAAAAAAAAAAAAAACAAAAAAAAACAAAAAAACAAAAAAACAAAAAAAACAAAAAAAAAAAAAAAACAAAAAAACAAAAAAAAAAAAAAAACAAAAACAAAAAAAGGTTTTTAAATACCCAATGGGCTACTTTAAGAATTTGAAGTGCGATTTATTTTAAGAACGACATGACATTTGCTACCACGGTTTTATGGGTGATTTACGCTTTAAGTTTTTGCACTACGGGTTTATAGAGCTTTTATAATTCACGTTTTTTAGCTTCATTTGTTTGTAAATTTTTATATTTGAGGTCATAGGGCCCGATTGTATACAAACCTTCAACCTTTTGTAAATAAAGGTAAAACAATAATAATAATAATAATAATAATAATAATAATAATAATAATAATAATAATAATAATAATAATCGTAATAAATATTGTTATTATTGTTAGTAGTAGTATTATTAGAAGTAGTAGTAGTAGTGCTAGTAGTAGTAGTAGTAGTAGTAGTAGTAGTAGTAGTAGTAGTAGTAGTAGTAGTAGTAGTAGTAGTAGTAGTGCATTTACAGACAGGAGTAACTTTGTTACCAGACCAGAAAAGCTTCCATATCTGTCAACATTTGAAAATTCCCATGTAGCAGATTACGAGCGAGTGGTCACGCAAACCCGAAGCAAGTTAACACAGCAACTCGCGAGCAAGGATGTCTGGTCTCATTATGACCAGAAGGCATAAAATCTGAGTTTCATATTTTACTTGACAAAAATCTCTGGAAGTTAAGACCTTCAAACGGCAGGTAGGGATTTCCATCAGTAGTTTCATAGGAGCTGGAACTAACCTACTTATTGAACCAGCTTATTAAATACGATGACCCATGTAAACCAACATTGTACCGAGATATTAATAAAAATAGGCAAGTATATACAAGTTTACACAGCAGTGACACCCATCGAAAAAATACAGAAGACAGAAATGCTGACTCCAGATGTCGCACCTGTATGGAGAAACCTTTGCACATCCAAAGCCCTACTTCCAATTGAGAAATGATACGGTGTAAACATGCGTGCGAGTAACTGACCAGAGGATTTTGTCCGATATATTCGAAAAAAAAATGCGACATACGCGTGACGATTTTACGATTACACTATTTCACAGCAGATATGGTTCTCAGGAAAAAGTCTGACACAGACCTTTGGTGGTAACCTGGACAACAGCTCGCGGGAGAAAAATATGAACAATTGTGTGAGTACAGACTAGCAAGAAAGCCGGAACGGATTGCAGCGGGTTTAGTCAACCCAGATATGTTTTCCGAGGTTTCATGACTGTACCCTTCACATATAAATTTAGCATAAAAATATTCCGAGTTGACTGAATCAATATATACCCACATTATTCTTAATAAGATGTTGATGGAATTGTTTGCAAATAGAAGTTAGTTAAAGTGGATATTTGCTACAAGTGGATTCCATGATGATGAACATGGTTGTTGAGTTCAGATTCTATCACCACAAGAACACAGGACTAGCATTTGGTAAACATTTACGTTAAGGGCTACATCATATATTTTTCCATTTACATAACACTGAAAATTCTTGCTCTTATTCAAGGCTCAAGTTACTAGTGGAAAAAATCGGACCTTGCAAGGGCGTAGCCAGGGGTTTCAAAGGGTTCTGACAACCGCCCCCCCCCCCCCTTTCAGCAAAAATCCAACTTGGACCAATAAAAGAGAAGAGAAAGCAAAAGGAAAGAAAGAAAGGAAGAAAGAAACAAAGAACATGAATCAAAACACAGCTTTACTTACTAGCATGACAAGGTACTTCATTATTATCGTGGTTGGTGTTGTTGAGCCGAACACAGCAAAAGGATCAGCGTATGCGATCATTATAAAATGGTCCAGAATTTGTTGGTGACTAGGCCTTATATTATGGCTTACTAAAATTAGCCTCAGTGCATGAAGTTGACTTCCAGTTATGTTCATCAGCAAACTGGTACAATAAAATATATGTAGCAACCTCCATAGGCTACTCCAAATCTTAGGTGCTGTATCTGTAGCTTCATAGGAGTTTAGTATCTGGGTATAACGTTAAGAAGATCCAGCTTTGGGAAATTGTTTAAGCAGAAGAGTGTCTAAGTTCAGTGTGAAATTGTCTTGGCCCTCAAGTTTTCACGCTTAGAATTAATTTGCTACAAGTACAGTTCACAACACGCCCGAGCAATATTTTAATCCAAATTTATTTTCAAAAGGTTCACAATTTACAATTTGACAAATGGAGGAAATACACATAACATCATTTCCATTTCGTTTTTAACAATTCAAATTTCTAATCACTATACAACTGTAAAGACCTGAAATATATGTGTGATTCAAATCTGAGAAAGTTTAGGATTTTACTTGAGAAAATATCAATTTCTAAGAAGTTGACGCTGACGCTAGCCATAACTCCCGCCCATGTAACTATAATACAATGCTTTCCATCTTGAGAGAGCACCCCAAGGAGCTATGTCAGGCTTAAAAGGTATATTTCTGAGAGGCGCAGTACTTCTATGATTTTGCATATATACTGTTTAATTTTTTGTAATGACCAAATATCTTGAGACAGCATATTTGGATGATCGACCAGAAGCATGAAAATACATGTAGGGTGCCTTGGCAGAAACAATATCTGGCCAGTAATTATCAACATATTCTTAATGAGAAAATTCCTGAGACCTTTAACAAACATCACTAATAAACTAATGAAGGGGAACAATTAGCCACACAAAACCATCAAAAGGCACACCTTGCAGGCAAGGACTACAAGCGATAAAACCCTTCAGGTTGCTCTGTATCTGTAATAGTTTAGGAGAAATGGTCCAGAAACGATGCCCGGATGAACGAACGGCAAATTCATCAAAAGGCACACGTAGCAGGTAAGGACTGCAAGCTATACCAAATTCAGATTGCTGAGTGTAATAGTTTTGGAGAAATGGCTCCAAAACACTTCTGAGACCTTTCTTCAAGATATTGTATTTAACAATTTTGAAGAACATAGTACTTAGTGTATGCCTTGAAGTTTGGCTCTTATGTATTGCAAAGAGATTTCACTTACTTCACATGATGATGATGATGATGATGATGATGATGATGGTAATGATGATGATAATGACGATCATGCAAGTAGGTTTTCATTGTGTGTTATTATCATCATTTTTTTTCAGTACAGTTCCATGAGTGCAAGATACTTGTACCATGTAAATCGACTTATTTCATTGTATTGTCCTTTTTACTGATGCCCCACACCACAGGAATTTTGCAGAAAATAATTTGCTTAGCTCTGCCAGAACAGGAATATCATCAGTTTGTTGTTATTTTATGCCCGCTATATATTTCACACTTATCTACTTAAGCTTAGTTTTTCATTCATGTAAGATCATGCTTACCGTGCAAGCATCAATGCATAGTATACTGTTCACAGTACGAATGCGCTGAATGAACAATGAAATGAACTGCGTAGGCCAAAACTGTTTTAATAGCTCCAGATAAAATGATTTTTTAATGATTATTTTGATTCTATAGTGCAAAGAGAAATATGCTGAAATAGAATATAAACGCGCGCATATCCAAAGTCTTAAAAAGCAGGTAGATTTTGCATTTTGACAGAAACAAATTTCCAAAAAAAAAATTGTGCGGAGTATTGTTGCGCAGGGTATCACATGGTTTTACTTTCAAAATTGACTTTCTAGTAGTGAAGCAGGGAGCAAAGGGACCAAACAACAGAAATCAGAACTGCTGCAACGAGTGGTCTTTTAATTTTCAACATCTGATGATTAGATTAAGGGGTAATACTTAATACTTCAGAGACTTAAATTACTAAAATGATACAAGTATGGGTGGTGCTAAATTGTTCCAATATTAGGTTTTACACTTTCACTTTTTTCTAGTTAACAAAGATTTTTTCCCCTCAATCTTGGTGGATGGATTAAGCAATTAGAAACTTATTTCAGACTTTAAGACAACAATTGCATGTTTGAATTCTTCATGAAAATAGCTTTCATTCAAGTACCAACATGCCTGTAGTCTTAAGTCAGTGGTTCTGGCACTGCCTGTTACCGTGGTCATGCTGCATCTGCCACGAGGGCGGCTACAGCATGACTTGCCAGGCAGTGCCAGAATCACCGACCAATGCCTGTTACCGTGGTATGGAAAGAGTTAAAAACACAAACTAACAGCTTCAAATGCAATAGAAATGGGACACATCTGTTGTTGAAACTGCTGACACCCATCTGCTGACAAAGTTGTAACTCTCCTAATCCCAATATATATATATATATATATATATATATATATATATATATATATATATATATATATATATATATATATATATATATATATATCTATATATATGTATGTATGTATAAATATATATAAATATATATGTATATATATTATTATTATTATTATTATTATTATTATTATTATTATTATTATCATTTTTTTGGGGGGGGGGATGATCTCAGGACCCCCCCGGGCTTTGCAGCCTTTGGATACTTGCAGGTCCATTCTTCATCATTTGAAGCTCCCCATTCAAAATTCTGCTTACACCCCTGTTATGGTGCTAGCCATTTACATATAATACATTGATCCGTCAATTCTTTCTCATGCATCAGTGTTTCGAAATTCCACTAAATTACATAACTGCATGCACAGGCAGTACATCCTTCATGTGCAGAGAAGGGAGTCTTGTTTTGGATAATGGCGCAATTAAAGTAAAGTTTTGGGTTTTATTATGGCTGAACCATGCCAAAATACAAGGATGATGGTTCAAGGGATGCTCCCAAGCGCACTCAAGCAAAAAATGAGAAATTCGACGAGGCCAGAAAATCACAAAATAGGGAAGCTGGCAAGACCAGCAGTGATGCCATGATCACATGTGTGGATAAAGACAAATGACAAGCTGGAGGGGGGGGGGGGGAACCCGTGAAACTGCCTCAAGTCCCAGATGATGTTAATAAATGTAGGAAAAAAATGAGCCAAGCACGAGTAAAATACATGTCTACTTTGAATCAAAGAGTATTATGATGATGGCAGAGACTATAACAATTATGAGTCCCATCATGATGAGGTTTCATGGGCAAATGGTGACAAAGAGTGCCGGGATGAAGAAGATGGCGAGCTTGTTGTGCCACCATTAAAAAAGCAAAAGCCATCCGTGGTGGCAAAGTTGGTCCAGGGACTGAAATTATCATATAAAATGGGCGAAAAAGCTGGCTGACGCTGATTTGCCAAGAAGTATAAATTTAGTGGCACGAAAAAAGATTGACAAAGGTAAAATGACTTGGATTTTAGAAAAAATCAAACAATACCTGGTCCCGGGAAATAGTACTTAGCTTAACGTGGATGATCTCTTATGGGATCAGCTCGAGAATCATACCTTTTTAAGAGACGCTTGTCTACAACAAATCCAACAAACGCTTGTTACTGCAATAACAGCAATGGCATGGGCAGCGGATGACTTAATCCAATGACCAAGAACTGTTACATGGCATCTGTTGACTTGAAACAGGTCTATTATATGGTCCCAATAGCAAAGAAACATAGAAAATACTTGCAATTCTCCTGGCAAGGCAAATTATTCCAGTTTACTTGTTTGGCAAATGGCTTATTGTGTGCACCCCGCATGTTTACAAAATTGTAAAAACCATTTTTTGCTACATAACAACAAGAAAGATATACGTGTCTCAGATATATTGATGATACTATTCTGATTGCTGAATCTGCAGGAGAATGCAGGGCTGGAGTCAAACGCATGATAGAGCTATTTACTGAACTAGGCTTTATCATGCATATGGATAAATCAGTGTTAGAACCTTCACAGTGTCTAACTTTTTGGGGAATATAACTCTGATTCTAGAGATATGACCATCATATTGGGGGATGAAAAAGTCCAAATCATGCAAGATGTATGTCTCTCTCTGCTAGGAAAAGACAGTGTTAGCACTCGAGAAGTGGCAAGCATGGTAGAAGTTATGGTAGCTTACAATGAAAGTTGTGACTTCAGTTTGCTGCATTATAGGCAACTCGAAAAAGACAAAATTGAAGCCCTCCAGAGAAACTGTGGTGATTTTGACCAAAACATGTGCATATCTGCAGAGGATAGACAAGATATACTGTGGTGGGCACAAAATGTGTACAAGCAGTTCAAACAAATATGGCGGCCACAGCCTACAGTCATAATGACATCTGATGCATCCCTTACCGCTTGGGATGGGGTATGTGGCTCTTATACCACTGGAAGAAATTGGAGTTTGAATGAGAAATAATTGCATATGAATGTACCAGAGATAAAAGGAGCCTTTTATGCCCTGAAAGCATTTAGCAAAGGTATGCAAGAATAACGTGTGCAACTGTGTTTGGATAATACTACTGCAGCGACTTACATAAACTACATGGAAGGTTCTAAGTCCCAGCAGTGTAATGCAATAGCTTCTGAAATATGGGACTGGTGTATAGTATAGGAGTCCTGGACCTCAGCTTGCCACATCCCTGGATCTGTCAAAAAAGCAGACATTGAATCCAGAGAGAATCATGACCAAATGGAATTGAAACTTGATCAACAAGTTTTTTTATAAGATTGTGGCTATATGGGGTAAACCGTCCCTCAACTTGTTCTCACCTGCGTTAAAGTACCAGATCCAAAGGTATGTGGCATGGAAGCCAGATCCATCAGCAGTACATATTGACGCTTTTTCAAAGAGTTCGAAGGATGAATTATTATATGCTTTTCCTCCTTTCATTGTAATCGACCAGTGCCTTCAGAAAATTCAACAGGAAGGAGTAATTGTCATGATGATAGTCCCACAGTGGCAAGCCTGACCGTGGTGGACAAAACTCAACAGGTTAATGTGTCAGGCGCCACAGCTTATCAAGCATCCACCAGACAGGCTAAGACACCCCATCACAGGACAAAGACATCCCATACAGAAATTTCGTCTGTTAGCATGCTTGCTATCAGTGAGACATTGTGTTCGAAAGACATTTCAACCAGAGCGGTGTCTGTCATTATGAAGTCATGGAGACATTTTCGACAAATAAACAGTACAGTGTTTACATTAAGAAATGGGTCCAATATTGCAAAGATAGGATATTAGACAGAAGAATAGCCTCTGTCAAGGTAATATTAGATTTTCCTGCAGACTCAGTAGAGAAAGGATACTCATTCAGTGCAATGATCACTGCTCACGCCACATAAGGAGCAGACTATAGGCAATCACCCATTGGTAAAGACATTTTTGAAGGTTGTTTTTGAAATCAGACTGGTAACGCCATGGTGCCAGCCCACATGGAGTGTGGATAAAGTACTCGCATATCTAAAGCGATTGTCACCAGTGCCTCAATTGTCACTGAAACTGTTAACTTTAAAAATGACCATCTTTCTGGCACTTACAACAGCACAAAAGTTACAAACCTTGCACAGCCCTGACCTCAAATATTTACATAAAGGATATACAGGGTGACCAACGTAAGGCTCGTTTAACATTGGATTTTAATAAATAATATGTGTATTTAGTTAGAACTACCAATTGGGTTCGCACAGAATCAGGGTAAATGCTGAACTGTTTAGAATTCGATCGTCCCACCCCCAGGCTACATCAGATGGGCTTGTTCAGCTGCCCAACGGCATCCCCCGTCTAGATTGTTTAACTAAATGGCCGCTAGAGGGACCTAGCGACTAGGTGCGACTGCCTGATCCCGTGACGTCATTATGGATACTTTGTAATGCTGACGTCTGCATCTTAGGCTGTGCCTAGTTCATATTACGGAGCAAAGCTCTTTTTGAAGAAACGTGTATGTATAACTATAAGTGTAATTGAAATACCGAGCTGGTGAAGCCAGTGAACTGCCAGGTTTAGGTTTGGAATTCCTTTGTAGCTTCGTGGCGGCCATGATCGGTAATCGCCATTACAATGACCTATGTGCTGGCCGGATGTGTTCCGATCAGTCGTTTGTTCTGATTGGCCACTAACCAGGCGACCTATGAGAACCAACAACTAATCATAACTCCCGGTGATTTTATTGGCCGATTGCATTGCTCATACCTGGCCCTGGAACAAACACGGTGCCGCGTCTACCCATGGCAATTGGTTAAATTAAGTGAACTTAAATTGGCTGGATTTAATTCTGCACAAAATCGGGACAAGCGTCGCTCGGGTTTTGAGCTATGCCCATTACACATATGGTAACGTGTATGTATAAATGTAAATTACCGACCTGGCGAAGCCAGTGAGCTGTCGTCACAATGGGTCATCCGCTGTAGACCATCAATGATATGCCAACACTGTAAATTATGTTCATCACTGTAAACTTGATTGTATACTTTTATTATTGTATATTTCATGTTCGGAACGAGCGGGACTCGAACCTGCAACCTTTGGCACCAGTCGCCTGGCTGAAATGGGAAACGCACATATCCACTCGACCAAATCCCCATTCCTAAAAAGAATGGTTCAATGGAGGTAGTTATGTGCGAGTGCCATATCAACACGGTAATGCAGTATATTTACTGAGTCGGCATATATTTCCAGAATCGGGGACTTAAATCCACCAGCATTAAGGAAATGCCGAAAATATATATTTCATGTTCGGAACGAGCGGGACTCGAACCAGCAAACTTTGGCACCAGTCGCCTAGCTGAAATGGGAAACGCACATATCCACTCGACCAAATCCCCATTCCTAAAAAGAATGGTTCAATGGAGGTAGTTATGTGCGAGTGCCATATCAACACGGTAATGCAGTATATTTACTGAGTCGGCATATATTTCCAGAATCGGGGACTTAAATCCACCAGCATTAAGGAAATGCCGAAAATATATATTTCAAGTTCGGAACGAGCGGGACTCGAATCTGCAACCTTTGTATTTTATGTGAAATAAATGATATTTAATAATAATATGTGCTTCAAGTTTTGGCTAAACGTTAGCCGTTACTTCTTACTGGAGGAACGCCTCATCTTCTAGGCCTACTTGTAAATCATGAATACAAGGGACCTTGGTGTGATATTTTTACTTTTCACTTTCCATTTAAATAAACATGTATGAAAACACCATATATGAACCGGCATTCCATCAACTAAGGAACATCGGCTTGATTCATCATGCACTTGATTTCAAAAAGTGCTGAAAAGCTTCATTATGCATGCATTGACTGCACTAGTTTCACTACGGATAATAATAATAATAATAATAATAATAATAATAATAATAATAATAATAATAATAATAATAATAATAATAATAATAATAATAATAATTAAAAAAAAAATGAAACTCCAATGTGTACAAAACAGCGTTGCGCATATTTTGACCGGTGCTGGAAAGTATGACCATAATAACATCGGTGAAATCTAAACTGCCTCCCAGCAAATATTACTATATATTTTAAGATGTTACTCCTTATCGGCAAAGCAGAGATGAAATAAGACCGCATGTGGTTTTGCTTGAACAAATATCTCTCTCTCTCTCTCTCTCTCTCTCTCTCTCTCTCTCTCTCTCTCTCTCTCTCTCTCTCTCTCTCTCTCGGACGGAACAACATGATGTAGGGCCTATGAGTACGACTGAGAAAAACTTTCATACCTTTCTACTCACAAAGAGTGCTGTAAGTAACGTGGCATAATAATAATATTTTAATAATAATAATTTATTGCGGAAAAACTACCCCTTTACATCGGGGGCACCAGTGGTCCGGGGCAAACCCACGGTGCGTCCATATATACATATATACATAGTGTGCAAGAAGAATTTAAATCTTGTATACATATACAGAACAGTCAGGAATTGGAGGATTCCCTCCTAAAGCGCCATGCCTCCACTAAAAATCTTTTACATATACAATCAAATAAAAACCCAACTTCGTCGCCAAAACTATAACCTTCGTCTCCAAGAAGGAAGTTCAACTTTCTGTACAGGGATGACGCCATAAAACTTTGCCACACATAACTAAAATCAATATCATTCAGTGACTGTTCCAATTGCTTGAACGACTTCAATCTAAAAGAGTTAAGACCAGGACATAAAAATATGAAGTGAAAAAGATCATCATCGTTACATTCACAGGTATTACATGCTGTATCTGACATGCCCCACCTTTCTCTATCCTCTCCCAAGCCCAAACACCCTGTACGTGCCATGAATATTAGGCGGGCGCCATTAAAGTTGTCTGTCGTGAACAGATAATCGCCACGCCATGTAGATCTTTTCAGGGCCCTATACGAGTAAAGAGATCTCTTATCGTCTATTTCCTGAAAAAATTCTACCATGTAACTTTCTATTGCCCGTTTATTAAAACTATCAAGCCACCCATCACTGTGGGATGAAAGTGCACGGTCAATTCCGGCGTTATTAAAGATTTGTCTGATTTCAGTAACATGGGGCCAAATAGTAAATACTCTTGTATTTCTATATTCTTCACACATGTCATTAAAAATCAACTTATATAGTCTTGTTTCGGGTACATCAAATTTCATACGATGAAAATACTTAATTCTTGCTTTATCTAAAGTCAATTGAAGTGGTAGCCAACCTAGCTCTCCCAATGTGGCGACCGCTGCCGGGGACGAGCGTAACTGTAAAATAGCTTTAGCCATTGTGTATTGAATTGACTTAAGTGCGTCAGTTCGGGCTTACAAACAGCCTCAGGTGCCTGTGGTTTGGAGAACATGAGTAGAGGCCTGCGAGTGCAACATTATCCGGCATTAGAGCCCGGCTGATGAAAGTCACGGCAGTCGTAAAACCTGCTTGGCGCTGGACGGCCTTGCACACATGCCACTTTTCAATGAAAAAGGGTCATCCCTCCTCTGCCCCCCCCCCCAGACACACACAAAAGAAAAAAATATCAAATAAAATATAAACAAACAAAAAATCAAAAACACAAATAACAAAAAAGAAAACAAAAGCAAAACAACACAAAAGCACACACACACACACACACACACACACACACACAAAAGAAAACAAAACAAAAAAAAGGCAACCCCAACCCCCTTCAAAAAACGACATTTACCAATTACTACTACTACTACTACTACTACTACTACTACAACCACTGCTACTACTACTGCAACCCTACTAGTACCACTAGTACTACTCGTACTACTACATTCACTACTACAATTGCAGGCCATTAATAATAATGTTTACTTGTGGAGAAACCATTTAAAAGTGCGTTTTATCTGAAACTTCTCAGTCAATTGCTTCAAAACTGCGTGGGAACTCTTCTGTGTACCCGCAGACCTAAATCTATAAAATCGATGGCGCTGCACTTTACTTTCTATTTATTGTAAGCGTTTGTAATTTTTTACCTTTTCAAAATTGCCAGCTGTCCAGGCTTTCTTCAGACTTGGTGAGACGTCTATATTTTGGTTCTGTTCCAATTAAACTTAGTCAGCAGGTGCAATTTTTTAATTACTTCATTTTTGGCCTTTTTGTTAAATTCAACCAAGAATGCACACAGACGCAATGAAAGCTAGTTTTTACGTTTGAAACCATTCACATATATACACACGTACTTCAAGAAGGGTCAGAAATCACTATTTGCCACCTATAAACACATCCATATCACAAGCCCTCCTCCCCGCCCACGTCCCCTATGGGAAACAAAGCTATTTTTTCAGTTCAGAGTTCTGTCTCACTGACCAATGCAATTTCAGTGATCTGCCCCTGATTTGATGTTCATTTAGCACTCTCGACATTGCAGACTGAAAGCTCCCATTCTCAAATTCCAGGACCAGCGCTCCGCCACCTGCCATTGTATGGAGTCCGTGTTATGACTCATGTGCTGATGACCCGGATTTATATAAAGCTAATGAAGCCTAATTTTTTTTCTAATTATCAAGTTTAATGAATATGATTTGTTCCTTGGGACTGAATATAAGGCCCCAGCTTGTTTCCACTTCACTTATACACTGGCGGGTGGTTTAACTAGGATAAGTTGTCCAGCTAGAAAGAGTACATATTGTTTCAGGGGTAAGTCAAATTGTTCTTATCTGAACCTGTACTATACAAATTTAGTAATTATGGTTTGTTTGACAGGTATTCTTCTCTCATAATGAAGCTCTGCATTTATAAGCAAAACTTCACGTATTTAGCTAATTCATCATTTGCCACGTTCATATTTATCCTTTATTATGTGGGTTGTCTTTGCTGAATATTTAGCTTTGACAAGGAGCCGCTACTCAGAGAGACATGTACGGGTAAAAGGCTCCGAAACATGTTGAGTAGCTACCCGCTGAAGACCCTTTAATTTATTTGGGCTGATACAGCCTATGTCAAAATTTTACACAGGAACGTGTGCAATATGGACAATAGTAATTCCATATGTATATAGGTTAGACAGGGACAGGTTAGCTTATGGAGAGTAAAGAGTTCGGACTGCGGAATAGGGTAATGACTACTAGGAAGTGGTTCTGGGCAAAAAGACACAAATACAATAATGATTCAAAACTATACAGTTTTTCAGTGAGTGGTACGGAAGAGGACTTTGCTCTTGGGATATCGGACTTGATAGTGTTCAATCGGTTGGCTACTTGAGCTTACAAATTTGGTTTTGCTAAGTTTCTTTATATATATATATATATATATATATATATATATATATATATATATATATATATATATATACATACATATATGCATATGTTAGAAGTTATTATTTCTGTATGTGTAAGCGCAGCGGTAAATGTTTGAGAAAACAGCACTTTTGCCTTACTATAACAAGCTATAGGTTTACTAAATTTATAAGGTGTTCATGAATATAGGTGCCATGTAGTCTTTTAAGCTACATACATGTACCTACTGTCTTCAAACGTGTAGACATATTGTGTAGGAGAACGGTACGGCAAAACAAACCATGCAAGCAAAAAGAATCACTTAAAATTGTTTGAATCCGTTATTTTTAAAACAAATTTGTACTTGTTACTCAAAGAACGAGATCACCAGGCTATATGGGTAATAGAAATGGAAGTATTTTATTTGTTTGACAAACTTTTAGCGCTGCAAATTATTTTTATTCATCTCTTCAGCAAAAGTTGACTAGAGACTTTAATTTTTTTCGTAAGTATATTTTTATTGTAAAATGATTAGAGTTTGATGATTTGGACATCGAGTTTGTATTGTGCAATATTGTAATACTCAAAATTGAACATTAATTAATACTGACAACAGGGTTCATTCATAATACTTGTTGGGCAAAACGCATCGGCTATGACGGATCTGCTCCGATACGTTTTTAACCCTTGTTATTTTTATCATTTTCTTTGATCCTTCCTGCTCTTGACTCATAACTCGGTCATTTGGCCATAAAATACTAAGGAGTCTGCCAGCTATCTTGGCTGGGTGGTAAACAAATCCGGTAGTATGGTTGACATACAAAATTTTACTTGATTGACTTCTGCGTTACCCTTTCTCCCCTTATTAACTGTAGTACCGGTACAGTGCTTTGAAGCAGTTTTTCGTAATTTCATTTAAATTGTTTTTAAATTGGTCCCTTTTGCCCTGTTTTAGCATTGTTACCATTGGCAAAACATGGACAATTTAACATAAACATCATGATAGGCCTAAATGCATGGAAGTATTTAGAGTAGAAATGTGATCTCGATTTTTCCGTAAGTAATCTGTCATGCACACCCGTCCCAAGTTAGGCCTATGTGCATGCCATTAGGGACCGACCATTTGATACTTGGGGGGGGGGGGGGGGCTATGCATTTTGTATCAACCTACTTTTTTTTTTTTAATGCACACAAGATGTACATAATATTTTTCCTTCTGACCTCAACATACATTTTTTTTTGTGAAGAAGTTAGTGGGATGCACATGTTCTTGAACTGTTTTAGGGTTAGCATCTACAGTACAATCAATGAAGACGAAATAAACACAACAGTTGGTATTTTGGAAAATTAACATTGTATATTGAAGGCATAAAGGAGACATTAATTTGTGCATTTTATGTTCACCAGTGAACTATGGTACTATCAGCTATCACAGGTTTGCTGAACATAGTACGGAGTTAAACCTGACTTTGTCAGCCATACCACATAGGGCGAAGCCCAAATGTGCTATGGCTGACTAATGCCAATTAAAACTCCGTACTACGTGAAGCTAGCCTGTGATAACGATTTCATCATATTTTTAGTAACAATTATGTTGCTCGCCTGCTAAACCGTGATATAAACCGTATCACCTGTTTGATTTTCGTGGTGCACAAACTTTTCTGCTACACGCGAAAGCAAGGCTCGCTCGCTAAAACGATATCGATATAAACCGTATCACCTGTTTGATGAAAATACCATGTGTTTGCTGCATGAAACACTGAGTGTGGTTATATATTTTGGAATGTTAAACCAATCAATTCTGCTTATTATTACTAAAAATATGATAATACAGCATCTTGTCTAGTCAACATGATCAACACAAACATGTATTCTTATTTGCGCAACCAAAATACTGTATGTTTCTTCTAATATATATATATATATATATATATATATATATATATATATATATATACATATATAGTTGAAACATGCTAATATATTAAGCAGTATTGTATTTATATCCAATGTAGTGACTGTCTCAGATATACAAAGGTATAATGTAAAAATACAGTAATGCTAGAACAAGTTCTTGTGTACTTTGGATTCTGCAAAAATAAAGTGACATTCTGAAAAAGTAGTGTTTCTTATTGTTATTTCTTCATATGCACACCTATATGTATCCTGCCAAGCCACCAGCTAATTGTGGTCTGCACCCAATCTAGAGGAACTAGTTTAGTAAATATAATTAATAAACATATACCCAATCTGGATGAACCAGTTCGGAAAATAAGGTATTAACTCATTCCACCCTGAAGGAAAAGTATAGACACATGTGTTTTACATGGATTGGGAATCTGGCAAAGCCTATAGTAATCCCTCTCCAAGGCAGAGATGTTGGCATATACTTTTCTACCTTTTATTGGTGGAGGAAACCGAAGATCTCGGGGAAAACCACCGTTCACGCTCGGAGAGGTAGTTAACTCCAACCACATGCCGCCAAGGCCGGGATTTGAACACAGGTCGCAAAGGTGGAAGGCAAGAGCGTGGCTGCCCTGCCAACCGTGAACCCCTGAAGGAAGATTGAGTCAACAGCTTTCTTGGAAATGCCCTGGGCGCATTGCGCCCAGACCACGCCAAGGAAAGCTGTTGACTCAGACTGGAAAGTGTTAATATTTAGATATTTTATGATATTTACTCTAAGTCTCAAATCGGTGGAGTGATGACTGCCGGACTCTCCTTACTAATTTGATATTCTGCATTTACATGTATAGAATTGCCATATACATACTGGGTAACAGAATAATCTGCACAATGTATATAGCCGGTAAAGCAATGGAACAAGATCACTCTTCTGCGTCATTCAAATTGGCATTTCGCAACAAATGGTGGGCTCCCAAGTTCTCAAGGAAAGCTATTGACCCACTGATACACGGAATTTGATGGGAAAATAAACAGTTTTTTTTCTTGGTTAGCCAAAACGAGAAGAGGAACGTGGATGTATCAAATATTTCGAGAATCATACATGTAAGTATATAAAAAATCTAAATGCCACTATTGATACTATCTTTTTATTAAAGCAGTATTTTTTTAGAGAGGAATGACGTACTATATTTTTTTCAGGTGATACTACGAAGGACATTATTTTTTTCAGCAATGTTGGGACGTACATATTTTTTTTGATAAAATGCATAGCCCCCTCCCCCCCCAAGTATCAAATGGTCGGTCCCTTAATTGTGTAGGCCTTCTTTTGTTGCAATTAACAGGGATTAATAATAATAATAATAATAATAATAATAATAATAATAATAATAATAATAATAATAATAATAATGATAATTTTATTAAAACCCCCGAATTCGAGGAAAAAATACACGATACATCGAGATAATCACAGTAAAACAATACAAGTAAAATACACAGAAGTTAATACAGGATAAAACAAAATGCACCGTAAAACTAAAAAGCTTTCGTCAGCAGTGATACAAGCATGTGTTCTTCCCCATACGGTTTAATAAAATTTTCGTGATGCAATAAAAATCTTAAAGAGTCGACTATGCCGTCTTGTCTGTTAAAATGCTTGCAGTTAGGCCGACTTCCAAACGCTAAAGACACTGGAGAGATCCCACTTTGGGTTACGTGATCTAAAAGTGTCCCTGGTACAGCTGAACCAGTTAAAACATATTCTGAAAGCAAATACAAATTCAAGTCACGTACACATGTGTCAATCTTAAAAATATTATTAAACAGTGATAAAGCACGTTCTCTAATTAAGCACTCGACAGGCTTTACATTTAGAGCCTTCACTAAGCACGTATGGTGATGTCGCTTCCCAATCCCAAGACACTGTTTAAGGAGACAGCCCTGCAGAGACTCCATTTTATTTATAGATGAACGATCAACATGAATACATTCCATGCCGTACAGAAGAGCAGGGGCACAAATGGTGTTCCAGAGATGACACTTTGTTTGGGAATCTAGCCCAGGGCAGACCATTCCGACTTCTCCGAGTCCATAGAAGGATCGTCTACAACTATTGATACGGTGGTCCACGTGACAACCACCAGAGCCATTACTAGTAAACAGGGCACCCAAGCTCTCAAGCTTATCTACAGTTTCTATCTCATTTTTACCTAACCACCATCTTGGTTTAGTTGAAAAGGGATGCTGACCAGAGATAAAACATTTTGTTTTAGCAGGGTTAAAGGAGAATCGCCACTGATCTGCGTAACGGTAGCATATATCTAACAAACTCTGAAGTCCAGTTACTGTAGAGCTGAGCAAGGTAATGTCATCTGCATAAGCGTACGAGTTAAACTTACAGGTGCCGACACGCACACCAATATCTGTCCTATACAATTCAACCAGTAAGTCATCTAAGAATATATTAAACAGGTAAGGAGAGAGCAAACTTCCCTGCCTCGTGCCTGTAGTGATACTAAACGAAGTACTGTATTCTCCGTTCCACCTCACCATGGCGGACAAAGAGTTATACCAGGTATATAGAAAGGGTCTACGACAGTACGTCTAAAACCATTTTGCCGAACTATCAACATGCCGAAAATCCATTTTGCCGAAGTGCGTGTTGGTCGACATACAAACAGCCCAAAAAGCAACTTTGCCGACAGGTCATAAGGTGTAATGCAATTTTGTCTAAATACCTCTTTGCCTAAAAGTCACAGTTTGAATAAAGTACAATGTAATTTTCTTTATTCTTATTTTTATAAATACACTTGGCTCGATTTTAGTTTGACTTTTTCGCCATGGCATCCGACGATGGTACAACAGGTGGATCGTATGGAGTTGGCGAAACATACCCGCGCTCAAGAGACGGGATCCCATGCCCAAAATAAACCAGAAAATAAAACAGAAGAAGGCTAAATGCAAACGAAAATAAAACACAAGCAGGCCGAATGCAATGGAAAAATATGTAACAACACAAAGAAACAAAGAATACGCCATGAAAAATTATGACGTGTCCCGCCCATGCACAAGGGCCGGCATTTTGCCTTACTTTTCTCTGCATGCATTACGGGGTATATACAAGAGCCTGAAGAGGTAGTTCCCTACAGTTGGAGTTTTCGACGAGTTTTAGACAAAAATTGATGAATTTTAGACCAATTTTTCAATCGACCATTATGTTTTTCTACCAAGTTGTTTTCGACGAATATAATTTTCGACGTAAAGGAATTTAGACATTATAGAATTTCGACGTAATAAGTTTTCGACGGACTGGTTTTAGACGAACTAGCTGTCGTGCACCGATATAGAAATAGCCAGTGCGCAACTGGTAAAACACCCCAAAGTTTATGGAACAGCCCGTCATGCCAAATGCGGTCAATTAAAGCACTTCTCCGCATCTAAACTACATGTATACACAGCACTTCCTTTAGATTTGGAGAAGGCACTAATATCGTTAAGAAAACTATTACAAAAGCCAGTGCCGCGACTTTTACGGAAACCAAACTGTGTGTTTGACACTTTGTCTGCTGGTAGCATAAACAATTCCACTAGTTTGGAGTGAACAGACGACAAAGTAATAGGTCTATAACTGCTGGCCTCATTTGGGCTCAAAGTCTGTTTCTTTAGAATAGGTACAATAATCCCGATACGGAAAACAAGGGGGACAACTGTTTGAGATAATATTACAGAATACAATGAAGCCAGTATATTACACAGTATATCCGACTTTCCATAGACGAGATGTTCGGTGCTGACCCCGTCGTAACCTGGAGCACAATTCCTATTAAGAGAGTTTATCATGTCATTTACGTGGTCACCTGTTACAGTTACGGGCGTCTTTTTACCAATGTTTTCCTGATATAACGAGTTAACACTTTGTGAAATTGCGGATTGGCTTGGTGACAAATTGCAAATTTTACCATTACCCATTATATCTCTGTAAAAATTACCAATTTGCTGTGCATGTAAAACAGAATTCACCCTCTTTCTTTGTTTCTTTTTAATGCAATTCCAGAAAGCTGTCATTTTTCTGGAATTATATAGGTTATTTAGTTTGTTGTAGCTATTTTGGTGCATACAGTCTATTTGTCGACGAATCTTACGTCTAAACAACTTTTTAATCCCTTTGTAACATTTGTATACTTCACCGACCTTTGGGCGCCCGTTATCAACCCATAGGTGCCACCACCATCTTTTCCGGTCACGGAGTACACTGAGGTCGGGGCACCAATACCCTTTTGGCTGATATCGCCGACCCTCGCGCCCGGGAACACACCCCGCTTCATTTATTGCATCATGTATGACATTGTTAACCTGGGCGACATACTTATCAACCAACTCCTGAGCAGTTGATCGGTCACAATTTCCAGGGATACTTAAAAGAGACATGCCAGATAGCTTATTTTTAAGTATGTCATTGTACAATGAATTTTTCCCGTCGTTAGACCAGTTAGGAGTTACTGTGCGGTTATGCAAGACATGAGACAGGCAATTATTGTAAGAAGTAGGTGAAAAATCTGGAGCCTTGGTGTGGACATTAATCATAAATTCTAGTCTGACCGGTAGGTGGTCGCTAACATTAGAACTTTCTTCCGGTACAATGCAGCAGCGGACAATATTATGAGCATCATATTTATTGGAAGTAATATGGTCTATCCATGTATAAATATTCCTAGTATGATTGAAGAAAGTGTAACCAATGCTCTTATCGGGGATAAAGTCTGCAATCATCATATCATTTGACGCTAAGAAGTCGAACATAATACTGCTGTGAGGGTTGAACCCGGGGGAAGAGTACCAACGTTTATGTAACTTGTTTGATTTCGGGAGTTGGACATTAAAATCTCCACAAATTTTAACAGGTGCTAACATGCTGTACGAATCGAGGACAGCTTGCAAGCAATCAATTGTTTCAATGAATAACTCGGTTTGTTTGGGATTACCTTGCTGAAAGAAAGGCATATATATACAGACAATAATTTGTACAGGTTTACCAGATGTATCGCTGACAACAATCGGTAGTATTCTATCAATGTATGCATCAAGCAAACGGAAGTTAAACCCATTCGATGACCTGCAATTATTGTGAAACCCTCACGACCCCACAGCACCCACACCCAACAACCTACTCCCAACAACCCATAGAAATAAAAGCTGCCTGGAGACCAGTCTTGTGGCAGCAGTTTTTATCAACTGAAAAATACGATAAATGTCGATCTGTATGGGATTCGAACCCACTACCTTCGGCACACTCGCCTAGCCAAATGTAAAGTCGAACACGCTGACCTCTAGGCCATCGGGGCAACCCTCAAGAAGTTGACCGAGGACCCAGCGTGATGTTATAGCAGGTGTGGCTTGTAGGCCTACATTGACACGGTAGGGCACTTCCACAGACCGACGTATGAAATACACCTCTAATATAATTTCGAAGTCGGAGCAATGGCCCACAACAAACGAGAACAGTGAACTCATTTCACACTTGAGTGAAAAACTGGATGCAAGGTGTCACTACTGAAAACTCGGACCGTAGCCTATTCCAAAGAACTGCCCTCGTGGCGACAGATTACGAACAGCCCCTCGTGGCGACAGATTACGAACAGCGCCAAGTCGTCATAGGGGCCACACTGCAGACATGACAAGGTGTGTTCATTATCACGTTCTGCTTTGCGATTGTTGGGCAATAAATTATATATATATATATATAAAATCTTCATTTTCTGAGTCCGACGCGAAGCAGAGGGTGCAAATGGTCACTGGAGGGCCGCAAACCGAGTCTAAGGGCCGTGCAATGATCCCAATGACATAAAAACAAGCATTATTACTTTATTATTCATTTGTGATATTTTGCAAGCCAGTTATCATTTAATGCATGTTACAATGTAAATATAGGCCCTATATTAATAAACCTCGCCATTTATGCCTGCAAAATGCAATTTGCCTTATTCCTCCTCCTCCTCCTCCTCCTCCTCCTCCTCCTCCTCCTCCTCATCATCATCATCACATCAAATTATCAGAAAATAATGCAAAATTGAATTTACAAACTTGATTGGAGTATAAAACACTAAATTGCTTATTCCGGCTGGCTCAATCATCATAACTCATTGTTCCTGTCATTGCCCTTGTCTCAAGCAGCCATTTGTCAGGGAGGTAATGGAAAAGAGAAGCCTTGATGCGTGTTTTTCAAACATATGAATTTTTTCAGGGTTCCACAATTCTATTTTCTGCTGTAGTTCACATGCTAGTACTATTGACATTTTACTGGACTCCTGTTCCAACTTTCTTGCCGATTCATACTGTTTAGAAAACAGAAATACATGATTGCCCCCACGACAAGTAATTTTAAATTTTAGCTTGGCCTGATTGGGATTTAACTTGTCCGGCCCCCTGGCTAGCAGACATGCAAATACCTAAACCCTGATATTGCATGTGATGCTGTCATCATGAAACAATAGCTGAAGAGGACAGTCATTGCACTTGCAGTATCATACATGTATTCATGGACATGAAAAAAATATGCTATTTGCAGGGCTTGCCTTAACGCAAGCCCGGTTGTCCGGGACAACTAAATGTTCAGGTAGGACTTGTGAAAATGGTGAGCCTAGTAGAAATTTAACCCATTACTTATCCAAAAAATCATAGACCTTTATGTTCCGTCGCCACCCCGCGGTTTGCTGTCATGTGCATGAGTGGTATCTGTTGTGATATTATTATTATCGAAGAAAAGGATCTGCCAAATACATATAAAATTATGCTGGTTTTGAAAACAATGAATACTAATGTTACAAATTTGGCTATTATTTCGGTAAACAATTATAAACCAGAATGTATCTCGTTTTACGACATAATTTACCTCCCAGTTATTAGCCAAGTGATTCTGGGAGGCCATATTATTCTTTTGTAACAGATTTAAGCATGGGTAATCTTTATATCTTGTGAAAAACAGTAACTTGACTAATATGTTATTCATTAGGACACAATTTTTTGTCCCGGGTTGGGCATCTGTTTAGCGTATTCTTGGCGGTTTTATAATAGGCCCACCCATTCAGCAGAGGCGCATGCAGACACCTTGAAGGTAAAAAATTAAATTGCTGATCCCTGCATCTTATGCTGATGGGACGTGCAAATGGCCTTTGGCCGTTTGTTGATAAAACCGGGACGTCCAAATACCATTCGCTCATTTGTTGATAAAACCTCTAACGTTATGTGGCTTTTAATATGACCTGTGTGTGGATTGAGGGTTGTAGGTTGTGGGTCGTGGGGTGCAGGTTGTGGGATGTGGGTGCTGTGGGGTTGTGGGGGTTTTACTACAAAATAGAATCCAATAAACTGTTACGAATCATCCCTTCAAGATGGCCGAAAATGTGATCAATCCAAATATTGAACTGTGGTTTACCGCTGTGGTTATGTTATCTGAAATTGTTGACTTGTAGCCAAAATTTGCGTGTGGGAATTCTGAAAAGGGTCTAAAGAGACTAAGGTGAGATATATATATATATATATATATATATATATATATATATATATATATATATATATATATATATATATATATATATATATAGGCCATGTAATTAACCCGTTTGTCCTTGCCCTTTCGTAAAAAAGGACCAAGGCAGAGGTACTACAAATGGTAATCCGCGTGTTCCGTGTGCTGATCTTGGGTCGGTCACTGAAGCACGGCTTCCCAGGTCAAGCTTCTCGCTTGATCAAACTTCCCTGCAAAAGAAAAAACGGTCAAGCTTCTCGCTTGATCAAACTTTCCTGCAAAAGAGGAAACCAGGTGCTCCATTCTAGACAAAACAAACGCACGAGATCGTCTTACGTGTAATTGGTGAACAATAGCTTTCTTTTGTTAAACTTTGCTTTGCCCCCCACGTCCGTCCAGCTGGTGACCATCGTGGTTTTGTCGAAGCAGACCACGAAGATGGAAGAGCAGAGACCTGTCAGTGGATTCGGATTGTGTGGACGCATGCATGCGTTGTTCATTTTGTATTACACAAGTTTCAATGAAGGTTTCATGTTAATGTACACGACATGAACGTAATTGTATAAATATTTCATTTTTGCAGGAAAATTTTTGGCAGAAGACTGGAGTGCGTTTTGAAAGTGGAAACCACTGGTCTGATCCGAAATGGGAAACACGGCCGCGCCCCGCTGACATCAAGCAAGGGTGAGGGAGACGGAGCTGGTTGGCACCGTGCGGAAAGTTGGAGGTTTGACATTCAGGAGAGTATATTTTATCTGTGTCATCACCATTATATTTTCAAACCAACGCACTTTATTATACCAGTGACTATATTTAAATATTCAAGAGATATCACGTTGTAAAATATTCGTGTTTTGGGGAGCATTTTTTTCTTCTCTTTTCTTATTGAGAGATGCCAGCATCCAAAATGCCATTTCAGGGCATTTTACGTGAGAACATCATAGGCAAAATATATTTTAAAAAGCATATATGAGAAAATACTCAGTTTCAATGTGGGACAAACACGGTAAATTGGTCAAAATTTCAGCTAATTTAAGGGACTGTCCCTGATGATGAGGGACAGTTGGCATCCCGGCTTATTTTATTTCTTAATAATATGTGACTTGATAAGGGCACGAACTCCAATCCATCCTTCATTTATATTTGTTTTTTCGACTTGTCAAAAACCTCTGCCATTTGTCAGGTCCTGTCGAAACGTGTTGGGGATGCATGCCTTTCCACTCTCCGTTAAGTAAAAGCAGTGGTTAGCTGCAACCACGCTGGTCTGCAACCATGGGTCTTAATATGCAGCCTCCTGTGCTAATTTACCACTGCTGATTGACTGGTGGTCTCGTCCAGCCATTACAGTGATCCTTCTTTCATAAGGCCACCCAAAATGCTGCCAAAAAGTGGCTCTATAAGAGGGGTTGTCTTCAGATGGTCACTTTGAAATTTATCCTCACGTGTAGATTTGTAACACATCAGAGCTAAATATTCATCCAAACAGAAAGCGAGACTGGTCTTGAGTTTCCTTTAATTTCTATAAGACATCTACTTGGATATCCACTGCTTATAAATTAAACGCTTCACTTCGTCCAAAATTGATAAATCGTTTGTTTCGCTGCATACACTTCTTAAAAGACCAAATTCGAATTTTACATGTGTGCGGACTTTGTTTTTAGCCTGAGCTGACTTGTCGATCAGCTGAGCTTATGTTATGACCAGCCGTCCGTCCTCCACGTCCACGATTCACATTTTCGATTTCTTCTCGGGAACCGTCGGCCAGATTCACTTCAAACTTGGTGGGGATGTGCCTTGGGTGGGTCTCTACCAAGTTTGTACAAATCGTTATGCTCCATTGATTTTTGGATTTTTGTTATAATTTTTTTGTTCTTTTTGGGGCAAATCTTATAAAATCTTCTCCGAAACTGCTCATCCAATTGCTTTGAAATCGCACAGGGACTGTCCAGGGGACTCTTAGTTATTACTTTGTTCACCAGGTGGCCCTGCGATTTTTTTATAATTATTTATGATTTGTGTGTGTTTTGGATATTTTCGACTTCTTCTCCAGAACCGTCACTCAGATTAAGCTGGAACTTGGTGGATATATTGCTTGTGGAAGGGTCAAACAAAGGTGTTCACTAGGTGGCACTTCCTGATTTTCAACGATTTTTTTCAATTCGGGTATTTATCGGTCAATGCAGCTTTCTATTGATTACTATGTAACTCTATGGGCATTTTAATGCTAACTCACACTTTTAACTCTTTCTCCAAAAACCGTCGTCCAAATTGACTTCAAACTGGGTGGCAATGTACCTAGGGTAGGTTTCTACCAGGTTGGTTCAAATGGTCACTCTTCACTGATTTTTGGATTTTTAATAATTTTTGGGGGGTGGGGGTGGGGGTGGGGGGTGGGGGGGTATTTTGACAAATCTTACAAAATCTTTACAAACGCTCACCCAATTGGTTTGATATTACATAAGAACACTCCTAGGGACTCATAGTTCTTGATTTGTTTACCAGTTTGTGGGGTGCAATTTTTTCAAATTTTATATGAATTTTTGTGTGTTTTTGTTCCTTGCCACTTCTTTCCAGAGCCGTCCCTCAGATTAAGTTGGCACTTTGTGGATGTGTTCCTTGAGGAAGGGTCAAGCAAATATGTTCACTAGGTAGCACTGCTGTGAATTCTTGATTTTGAATATTTTTTTTTCGATTCAGGTACTTGTCGGGAAATGCACCTTTTCTCTTGCGTACTATGCAAGTAAATGGGCATTCAAATGGTAATTGACATTTTGGACTTCTCTGGAGAAACTGAATGTCAAATTTACTTCAAACTTTGTGGCAATGTACCTTGGGTGGGTTTCTACCATGTTTGTTCAAATGGTCACGCTTCAGTGGGTTTTAAAATTTTTATGATTTTTTTTCGAAAATCTTAAAACAAGTTTTAATAGGAATGTTTTATATGGGAATTTCTAGTAATGGTTCTAACTTTGACAGTTTTGTCCAGATTTGTGCCAAACTTGGTAGGGATGTACCTTTTATACGTGTATACGCATTTTTGTACTCAAGTGATGTTTGGACCTTGACCTCATTCCAAAAGTCACAGGACAACTGACACAAAATTTACTGTTCTTGACATCTGTTTTGAGTTAGGACCTTGATGTTGCACATCTTAATGTTTGTCTGTAAAGGTCATGCTCAGACAGTACATGAGTGACCTTGACCTCGTTTCTGGGGTCACGGTTGACAGACACTATAAGTTGAGAACTACTTGAACTGGGACCTTGTTGTTGCACATGTGAGTGTTGTCATTAATAAGTAAGATATAGCATCTATTGACCAAGATGCTAGAACCCCGTACCATTCAACGTGTCACGTCCAGCGATTTGGGTATAATAATTTCGGTGCACCTCTGATACCCATAGTTATAGTGCAATAGATGGGTAAGGTAAGGTAAACATTATTTATAGAGGGTTAAACCTGGTAAGCTGACGCTTAGCTTCCCTAGGGCCCTCTTGCACGTGCCACTCAATCAACCATTCACACGTGTGTGCGGGGACCTGTCGTGAGTGCATTTCTTATAGCGGCCACTACTGAGTCAGGGGACTTGTAGCCTCCGTCATCGCCGCTGACATAATCAGGCTCAGGTAACCCAAACATGTCCCACTAAGCCTTTGAACAGTGGTCACTGCATGTGAAGAGCCAGGGAAGAATCCCTTTGGATCGGCCGGGAGTTGCACCCGGTACCCCTCGCACTCAAAGCGAGGACCTTAACCACTTGGCCACGGCCGCTCTCTAGATTATCTCGACATAGTTTCAATGGGTTCGTGGCTTCTTAATTCATGTAGCCCCATGTTTAAATTAGGTCATATTCTGAACTTCAGAACTACTTGAGCTCGGAATTTTGATACTGCAAATGACATGGTGATCCATAAGTGCTATGTTGAGTTTACATATGAATGACTTTACCTCTGAGATGCGTCACACGCTCGCTGAGATGATCAGTGAAGACACGCTTATACACAATTTCAAACCCTTTTTGTTAAGCCATGTTAGCCACATATTTTAATCCACCATGATTTTTACCTGTGCCTTTTACGGAGGTGCGAATATATGTGCTTTATTGCTTCTTTTGCCCAATCGGGCTCATAGCATACAATTAAAATACATACAGTAAAATTGCTCATCATACATATAATGAAGGTGTTGTGACAATTATAAAGTAGACCATCATTTTTCGGTCCACTGTAAATTGATCTGAATAAGCTTGTCCTTTGTAGAACTGTCAACTTGGCCTGACATGAATCTTTCAAATAAATTGTATATTCCCCGTTTTTTTTATTCCTAATCTTACACAGTGAAAATCCGAACATAGTGGAGACACAATTCATGACTGCATTTTTATGACATGCTTTTAAAATTCAGATCGATAAATTTTTTCCTGTTTGAATGTATCTATCCAATAGCATGTAGAAGAGTGCATCATAGTATTTTTAAAAAGAATTCTAACCGCATGAACAGGAATAACAGAAACTGTTATTTTGGGAATGTAGATACAAGAACAAGAATTGAAAACACATGACCACTAATTGCATGTAGGCATCTGGTCCTTTGAGTGTTCAAATTAGGGGGTAACGTGTACGGATGTTTTCTACAGTTTGTGGGATGACAGACCACTGACAATAGATATCTCAAACCATGTTTTTCATAGGCTACAATATGACTTTCGTATAACTTTATGGTGACCAGGTGGCTTTTTGTACCTGGGAAAAGTAACACATAGGAGGCAGTAAGGACAACTCTGCAATTCCTCACAAAATATAAGCCTGAACACAAAAGCAACGGATCCTTTCATTCCAGTTCATAAATTGCTTTTGTGTTGCAGGCTATAGTTTGTGTGTGTGAGTTTTGAACTTACTAGTTCTTGGTGTCAAGGAACTTTCCCAGCCTACAGCAAGACACTTGGTCATTTCATCGGGAATAATGTTAATGCAGTTAGTTAAATCTATTCACGATTTGGAGAATGAATATTATAGGTTCAGCCGATAAGCACGAGTTATCATCATGGGCAAAATATGCGTTTCATACAACTTTACGGTGACCAGGTGGCTTTTTGTACCTGGGAGAAGTAACACATAGGAGGTAGTAAGGACAACTCTGCAATTCCTCACAAAATATAGGCCTGAACACAAAAGCAACAGATCCTTTCATTCCAGTTAATAAATTGCTTTTGTGTTGCAGGCTATAGTTTGTGTGTGTGAGTTTTGAACTTACTAGTTCTTGGTGTCAAGGAACTTCCCCAGCCTACAGCAAGACACTTGGTCATTTCAATGGGAATAATGTTAATGCAGTAAGTTAAAATCTATTCACGATTTGGAGAATGAATATTATAGGTTCAACTGATAAGCACAAGTTATCATCAGAGGCTAAAATATGTCTTTCCTATAACTTTATGGTGACCAGGTGGCTTTTTGTACCTGGGAGAAGTAGCATATAGGAGGTAGTAACGACAACTCTGCAATTCCTCACAAAATATAGGCCTGAACACAAAAGCAACAGATCCTTTCATTCCAGTTAATAAATTGCTTTTGTGTTGCAGGCTATAGTTTGTGTGTGTGAGTTTTGAACTTACTAGTTCTTGGTGTCAAGGAACTTTCCCAGCCTACATCAAGAAATTTGGTCATTTCATTGAGAATAATTTTGACACAGTAAGTTAAAATCTATCCAAGATTTGGATAATGAATACGATAGGCTCAACCGATAAGCACACGAAGGATCATCATAGGCTACTATGCATTACTTATAACTTTATGGTGACCAGGTGGCTTTTTGTACCTGGGAGAAGTAACACATAGGAGGTAGTAAGGACAACTCTGCAATTCCTCACAAAATATAAGCCTGAACACGAAAGCAACGGATAATTTCCTTCCAGCTCATAAATTGCTTTTGTGTTGCAGGCTATAGTTTGTGTGTGTGAGTTTTGAACTTACTAGTTCTTGGTGTCAAGGAACTTCCCCAGCCTACAACAAGAGACTTTGTCACTTCATTGGGAATAATGTTGATCTGATAAGTTAACATATATTCCGGATTTGGGTATTGAAGTATATAGGATCAATCTATGAGCACATTAGGGTTTGTACACATTTGCAAGTTGAGATAGAAACGGAAAAGAGACTCATCGGAGATCATATGTGCTCCTCCCGCTTCCCATTTGCTTTTCAGATAAATAACGTGAAATCAAATGTAAATGTGTGACATTACTTGCATGTAACATAACTAAGATTAGTTTAGGAACCCCGTGTAGCGGGAGAAAGCTTCGGCAATGATGTCATCAGTTCAGCGTTAAAGTCTCAGAGACGTGCAAGCATGCATTCGGTTCTGTCGCCATGATCATAAAAATCAGGAAAATTCTGCGTCACGTTTAGTCTGAAGCGATCATAATGTTAAGCAAATTTGTTTCTTAGAGAAAACCTCACTGCACAAAATTGACAGTTTGTTAGTCACGTAGGCCAATCATGCTTTAATGCTTATTTTTGGGTCACATCACAGTATATACTACAATTCAATAATGGTTTTAAATTCATGGGGCACCTGAGTAGGATTGTGCAGTTCAGAAAAAGACAAACCATATTGCTTCAGTGTGAAAACACAATTATGAGACTGAATTAAAAAAAATGTCACCAGTTTACATGTAGACAAAATGTGTCTTTCCACAATTTCAGTGTTTGTCTTAAAATGCAGGAACATTTGAAATCTTACCTGCGAGGCAAATTTAATGTGGTTGTAGCAGTAAGAAGGTTATAACAATTTTGATATTAACTTCATTATGAATTTTTACATCCAGAGTAATGGTTTTTGGATGATAAATGATGGTTGCTTTGAAGTATTTGTCATTTGAATGCTCTGTATTTACATCAGTGACAGTAAAAGGAACATTACAGGTAAGCTCATCAGACCGTAAAGTGTGTGAATGTTCCGGACGCCAGAATTAAAGAGGTGAGGAAAGTGTAACTTCTAAAATGTTTGCAAAACTGATGAGTTCCTCAGTGCCGTTTTAAAGAAAAATGTTGCGTATCAGTACCGTAACAATAGTTCTTGAAACTGGAATATCTTGTCATTCTTAAATCTACCGTCACCAGAATACCAGACAGGCCAGTGCTCATTCAAAATATTAAGTGTAAGATTTTTGTTTTAAAGCTCATTAATATCTCGGTTGTTATATATGTACACATAATGTTCTGTGGTACCAAGAACAAAGGAGAAAATTTTGTAAAAGTATTTTACTTGATGAAATCTGAGAAAATAACGTGGGAAAATATACCAGAAGAAAGTAAATACAAGTATAAGCAGTGAATGTATTTAGCACAGTAAAATCTCGATGAAGATACCACTTGCTTTCACCAATGAATGATATATTTCGTCTTTCCCTTGGGAAAGATTTTTATTTTTTTTTGGTGCGCTACCATCTAGGAACAGCGGCTCGCCGGAGAGCCACCCAATGCTGTTCCAGTGCAAGTTAAATCAAGTGAAAGTCACCTTCGGGTGTACGCCATGTTTGGGGTTCATGGTACGGGGAAGTATGGTGTAGTAATGGTGCTGTCCAGCTGCGTACAGTCCTCGTGCTGTCTTGCATGGTACAGTCATCATACTGTCCAACTTGCTCTAACGTCCCCCCTTGCACTATTTTATTTATTTAAATCTGATTTCATGCGTCAAAAGGAGTGGGTGGGATGTGATGTGTTCATGTTTTCACCACCATAACTTGGAATATATACTCTACAATGTCTCATTGCTAAATGTATCTTGTTGTAGATTACCGAGGCTTGGAGGTGAAGCCCACCTACAGATAGCGACAATTTGACAAATGGAGGAAAAAAATTAACACCGTTTCGTTTTTAACAATTCAAAGACAGCAATTTAAAATGCTGCTCACTAGAGAACTGTAAAGACCCGAAATACCTGTGATTCAAATCTGAAAAAAGATTAGGATTCTACTTGAGAAAATATCAAGTTTTAAGAAAATAGAGAAAACAAAATTTGGATGAAAGGATTACCTTTATAATGTACATCAAAAGGCCTAAAAATAAGCTACCCTGATCAATGGCCCCATTTCTTTAATTAAAAGACAAAGGTGCCATTGGAAAATTTTAAATATCCATAATTTTTAACAATTTTTAGTATAAATATTATTTCTTCCAGACATTGTATTTAACAGTTTTGAATCACATAACACTTAGTGTATACCATGAAGTAAAGCTTTTATGTATTGCAATGATATTTCACTTATTTCACATGATGATACTGATGATGATGATGACGAGGAGGAGGAGGAGGAGGAGGTGATCATGCAGTCAGGTTTTAATTGTCTTACTATCATCCATTTTTTCCAGTACAGCTCCATAAGTGCAAGACAGTAGTGATTTGTACCATGTATATTGACTTAATTTCACTATGCTGTCATTTTCACTGATGCCCCACATCACAGGAATTCCTGCAGAAAATAGTTTTGATTAGATGTACATCTCCAGAACAGGCATGTCATCAGTTTGTTGTCAGTTTATGCCCAGAATATTTAAACATTTATCTACTTAGTTTTACAGTCATGTCAGATCAGGCTTGACGTGCAAGTTTCAATGCATAGTATACTGTTTCACAATAGGAATGCGTTAGAAAGGCGCAGAATGAATAATGACATGAACTTCTTAGGTAAACTGTTTTAATACCTTCAGATAAAATGAACACTTTACAAAAAATAGAAGGTGAAATCTTGCATGTGCAGCTTAACTATCAGGTAGATTTTATATTTTGACGAAAAGAAATACAGAATAAACTGTGCTGAATAGTATTGTATAGAATATCACATGGTTGCATTTTCTAAATGGGCTTTGCTCTTTCATCTTCAATCTAGTCGCAAAGCGGGGAGCAAAGGCGCCAGACGGCACAAATGTGAACTGCTGCAACCATGGTCTTTTAATTTTCAACATCTGGTGATCAGATTAAGGGATCACAACTAATGCTTCAGCGACTTAAATTACTAAAATGATACAAGTACGCGAAGTTAAAAGTCATGAAACTAAACTGTTCCAATCTTAGGCTTTATAGTTTCCATTTTTTCCTAGTTTCCAAAGATTTTTCTTCAATCTTGGTGGATGAATGAAGCACTTAGAAACTTATTTTAGCCCCCCAAATGCACCATTTTGCACTTCGAATCTCAAAGTTTCCCGAAGGGGGCGGGGCCATGCCTGCGAATGCTTGCAGGTCCATTATTTATATCATTTGACCCCCCCCCCCAATCCAAAATTGCCTACGCCCGGGAGTTTTGAGGGTCCAGTGATCAGCTGACCTTCATGCACAGACTAAAGTGGCTGGAATAAGGTTAAGGTCGCCCATGTGCAGTCTCAACTTGGTCTTTGCGTATGATTATTATAATAATGGACTCAACCATCATCACACACAACAAGAACGTGGCAGATGTAAGAGGTATTGCGTTATGAGATGGTCAATAAACTAGCCCTACGACCTTGGTAACTAGGTCAAGGTCACCTACGTGAAGTTTTAAACTAGCCCTTCAAAAGGTTCATCGTCAGGTCCAATGTCTAAATCCCAGCTTGCCACGGGTCAGGTTGATAACAACATCCAGGTGTGTGCATCAATCAGAAAGGCGGGCCCTTCTAGAAATAGACTGAGGCGGAAAAAATATAGAAAAAAAACGACAGACAGGTCTGTAAGTTTTATGTTCTAAATGAGGAAACATGTAAAAGCTTAAGCAGATACATTTTTCCCATTTACTGAAGGTCATATTATAACATTTCATTCAAGCTGCAGAAAATAAGGCTCTTCATGCATGCATTCTACTTGAGTACACGATGCGGAACAAAGTCATGGCAACAAACATAAGATGATGTAACATCAGAAAAGGTACATCTGATCAGAAAATCATTGACATAATTATGGTGTCACTAAAAGCAAACCATTCTGGGTTAACAACAGCATTTTATACTGAAAGTGACACAAATACTTGCCAATAATCCTCTCTCCTTTTAACTGGCCAGAACCGGCTGGTGAAACGTCGCCTGTCTCAGTGTTTTCAGCTTATTTCAACTGCAAGAAAAGAAATCAATATGTAGATAAGACCTGTCAAGATCACATGCCCCAGGTAAACAGCTTTCATTGGCATGGATTGGGCACTTAAGTGCCTAACCTATGCCAAGGAAACTTGTTGGCTCAGTCTTAACTCATTCCATACTATTGTCACATGCCTTGTTCAGTGGTTCTGGCACTGCCTGGCAAGTCATGCTGCAGCTGCCCTTGCAGCAGCTGCAGCATGACTATAGGCATGTTTGTACTTGAACGAAAGCCTTTTTCATGAAAAATTTATATATGAAATTGTCGTCTTGACTCCAGGTAAATATACGGAAAAATCACGGACGGTATGGAATGAGTTAATTGGGGGGGGGGGGGGAGGGGGCGACGGTTAATTGCTGCAAAAGTGCTGTATCCGTCAGATTTCCAATTGAAACTATTCATCTCAATAGGCGAGAATGGTAATAAGGCTGGGCAGTAATAAATTTATCGCAAAACATGGGCCACAAATTATATACAGTGAAACCTCATTATGACGCCATCTGTTCCCTGAAAGTGTGCCAGGTTACTGAATATGTCAGATAAACGAATAATATAACACTAAAAATGTGCTTTATGTTCCTTAAAATGTGTGTCGTTAAGTAAATATGTCTGATATCTGAGTGTCTTCGTAATTAGTTTTGACTATGAAACCCAGCATCAGAGTTGCAGGTCTATTTTAACCAATAGGGATACCGAATCCCTAGGAAGACATAGACATACTGATCTGAATTAAGAGGGCACAAAAAGATAGACTTGAATCCAAAAAGACATATTTCAACTTGCATCATCAGGTCAAGATTGGATACAGCCTGTAGGAATATTGTGTTAACTGTTGCCAAACACAGTATATTGGAAATTTTATGCCTCAACGAAAGTAACTAATGTTGGGCTGCATAACAACAACCACATTTGCAAGTTCACCGCAAAGTCATTACACAGGTAGGCCTATCAATCTATCAATGGGTCACAAGACCTAAAATAGCCACCATCCAATGTGACAAGTATCCATCAAATTCGAAAGTATTTTGATTATAAACCCGCAAGTGTAATGTCATTCACAAGAAAATACATCTGAAGTCGTGAAAGAGAAAAGCTGTCGGTTCATAAAAATCATACAGTAGGACATCATGTTACATTCTTTTAAAAACGCAAAAATCGATGGCGTATTGTTTGAGAGGCAAATGGGAAGAATGCTAATATGAGGCTACAGAGCCTCTCGAGAGCGTCGACAAAAACTGCATTCTTCTGTAAAAATTAACTTTTTGTATTCCTGCTGTTTAAAAAAGTGAACGTAGTTTCGTTGTTCATCATCATCATCATCATCATCATCATCATCATCATCATCATCATCATCACCACCAGCAGCAGCAGCAGCAACAGCCATCGCCACCACCACCACCACCGTCAGAAACAGCAGATGGCCTCCTCCTCCTCTCCGCCGCCGCCGCCACAGCAACACAAATTTTACGATGTGTTGTGTCTCCCTTTACAACAGGAATAGATAGCTCTTGGAAGTATTACATGTCGCTTCTGTAAATTACGACAGGCTCACTGCGGTGGTCATGATGAATGTGCTCTATGAACAAATCTGCAGAATATTTTTAGGAGAAGGACCAAAGGATATTATAAGACATTACCACTTTCAAGCCTCGAATGTTTATACTGTTTATAATGCATGAATTACTTCCTGCTCATGTAACGGTTTACTGCAGATTTACACTGTTAAAATCAAATTTTGAAGGAAGAGATTTCTGTATTACATGTTCGATTATGTCATGCCAGCAGATCGGCAAGTGGTACTGTACATTTCAATGTAAAAAACTTCAAGTTGGAAGGAGAAAAAAATGTTTAGGACAACATGTTCTATTACGTGTTTCAGCCAATCGACAGGAGGGAACGCTGGAACAAAATCAGTGACATTATGGTCAGCGCATTTATAGTGCACTTAGTAGGCCTGCTGGCTGTGCTTGTCGTGGGAATAGTGATAATGAATGGCTCAAGTGATAACCTATGTAGCCTCATTTCACTACGGACGCAAAATTTTATAATGGCCTAATATTTAATTTGTGGGAGAAGGTATGGGTACACCAGTGATCATGACCTTCATTTGTTGTCTTGGTTTGGTGTACCGGGGCGCGTAGTAGCTTTTAATCCCAGCGCAAAAGTTCCATCAACATGAAGCCACGTGCATTTAATATTATATGTTCTCGGCTAAGACAGGTGTACATATTAAGATCAAATTTGGACAAGCCCATGAAAGAAAGTTTTACTTTTATCCTTAAAGTTTGAGTTATCATGCTAATACAGAAAACCCTGATACTCTCTTGGACCCTGCAGATATAAAAAATATGTCGTGCCCCTTGTGCCCCACAAAAAAAATGAAAAGTGCCGAAACTGATCAAAATAATATGGAAAAATTCACCAACAGAAAACGATGGATGTTTAATGAAACAATTCCATCCAAGTTTTCAGTGGGAACCGTCCATGAACTTCCAGCTCACTGCCTCCCTCTTTCGGCGTCAGTGTAAACTACCACAGATCTTTCCTTGTTGGATTTATGGACCTTCATTTCAACGTCGAAATTACAAATGTGACACAGGTAATAAAAAGAAGCTGTGTTATGGGCTATTGAAAACTCATTGTGGTAACAAACAAAAAGAAAGATATATAATGTGGAAAAATAGTGAACAAACTGCTTAAATAATCATGGTAATGAAAGGACACTGAAAATCTTGGCGATTGAGTGAAAGCTTGGATGAAAATCGTGGTTGTATGGAGGAGAGAGTTAATTCATGGCTTTTGACAACGTGTGAATGGGATCAGGGGCATCCGGTATCTAGAGCTTCTGTCAAAAAAAAAAAAAAAAAAAAAAAAAAAAAAAAAAACCCACCCAGCAATTAAGCAGACTTGGTAGCATTCTGGTCATCCTTCTGTGAATTTTGTGAATTTGTTGGTTCAGATTTCCCACACGTCAGCCTGACAGGCGAACAGTTCAGGGTATTTGAACTAAATTGTACCAATCCACCTTAAAGTCATGACATACTGAGTATAAATGTGAGAACGTCTTCTATGTAATTGCGCATTTCAGACAAAGGGTAGAGTATATCAATAATGGAAAAAGGGAGAATATTATACTGCCTGGAACAAAAACGTTCGGCACAGCTTTTCTCGCACTAAATGTTTTCTGCAAAAGTTGAACTGCCAATCTTCGGAATGGGATAAGAGAAATAATGAAAATTCTCAGCTTTGACTCTACACGACCTGTTTCTTATTACCTGAAATCAAAACCAAGGCATCTGTTTCTACTTACCTGAAATCAAAACCAGGTCATCGATGATCATTCCATGTATTCGAGATATTTGATTATAAGTGCAACTTGTAACCAATCTGAAGCCTTAAACACATTTGGTGCCTTTAATTTTCCACTGCAACACCTGGTGCAAAATATATTCGCCATTAGTACATGTTAGTGTATTTCCTTTAGTGACATAATGAGTATGAGTCTAAAGGCAATAACAAAGTCTTCAAACAAACAATTTGTAGAACAGGACCGATAGATACTTCAGAAATATCAGCACCTGATCGATTTATTCGACATCTGGTAGTCTTGGCTACACTTGCTGCACTCCTGGGACAAATTCCGAGTACAGCAAATTAGCCCATATGACACAGGTGTGAAATGTCATAGAACCAAATATTCAATTTGTCGAATCTTGCACCATGGAATTTATTAAATTCACAAGTTAGTTCCCAAACCATGAATCTCTTTCCTGACAAGCTCATCAAAACAATGCAAACAATATGCATATATATGATTTCAAAGACATCTTTCAAACAAGGATTGAAATATAAATGATAAGATTTTTTGAACTTTTTCTCTTGCTTTTATATTATAAATATTCTCAAATATTTTGGTTAGCTGTTGTAACCTTCTTCAGTGAGACCCAACTGTCATTTCAAGTACGTGAAGGCCTATATATATTAACGTTATGGATGCACGTGAAAGAGTAAAGTCTCGAGATATAATGTTATAACGTTAACTACCACCAGTAGGCCTAACGTCATTCACGTACTTGAAATGACAGTTGGGTCTCACTGAAGAAGGTTACAACAGCTAACCAAAATATTTGAATATATTTATAATATAAAAGCAAGAGAAAAAGTTCAAAAAATCTTATCTTTAATATGCATATAGTATGTTAGACAACAAGTGCAGGATCACAGTCTTTCGGATAAAATCACAATGTGCTCATGAAGAATAAAACAACCACCTTAAAACATAAAAACCCGTTCCGCGCCCCCCCCCCCCAACGTATGTAGGGGCATGCAACTGTAATAAGAGCCACCACATTGTAGAAAATGCCTTAGAAAGAAAGACTAGGACACTGGGCGTTGGGTGACGTGCAACCATTCTCCGAACACATAGATACATACCACTTGGCATGCAACTGCCACTCCATACCGCCAGTCACGGTGTGCTGCTCGCATTACAGAAGGTGCAATGCAATCATTGCTTGACTGCTTTGCAGTACATTTTCCATGAGAACAACGGTAATAATCCCAGTACGGAAAATACAAGAGAAATGCTGTGTGTTTGTCCACCATTCTTGTGGGTCCGTGCATAAAATCACAAAAGAATGCCTAGAATCTTGCTTTATAAACTGGATTCTTGGCTATTCAAACAAGTAACTATAGCTTGTTTACTCTTGTAATGCAAGCAAACAACAACAACAACAACAACGCAAAGAGTTTATTTGTTGTACTGGCAAAAGGAGGATGGACGTATTGGCCGAAGACCTGAGTCCAATAAAAGTTAGAATGTAAGACTCTTCATACATCGGTCAACCTCAGATATAATACATAAGGTTTGAACATTTATTTTTCTTTCATAGTTCAAACAAACTTTAAGTAAATTTGCTTAAAGGCACTGGAAGTTTGAATGTTGTAAGCGTCATCGTAATAACGTCCCAAGGCACAACGTTTGTTGCAGCATGTAGTGATTTTGGTCTTATTCCTGCATATGGGATACATGTCACCATAGACGAGAAACAGATACATGGCGCCCCCTGTCTACAGATTCGAATGAGCGAAAATGGTGGCTGTAAGCAATATCGTCTTTCCATGCACAGGTCAAGTAACTAATAATTATATATATATAAAGTAAAAAGGAAGGGAAAAAAACCCATACGCAGAATATACAGTCATAATTTTAGCTGGCCCATATTTTTCACTCACAAATGACAACATAATAAAGATACTTTGCATAATATCAGCATGGACCGGAATTAGTGGATATTTACCTGTGTACCTCTAAATCAATTTGTTATGTGAGACATCCATGGGGAAATCAAGTTCTATAATCCACAGGTATTTAGCAGGATGAAGCCAATGAGGCCATTTCCAAATTAATAGGTAATCATTGCTGGAAATTAATAATTATTTGCCAGATCTCCTGTTTACTCATCTTCATCGTTTTCTCCAGATTAAATGGATCTACGATGCAATATGACCATCGAATGCCATTTTGTTCCTGAATAAATCATGGGGCGGGCAATCATATTGACAACAGTCCAAATAATTTTGATAAAATGTGCAGTTGTAGTAGCATATATAAAGAAAACAAAGGCACCTCAACCGAATCCGGAAAAGGGTTTGTAATGTAATACCACACTGTCCAGTACTCGGGCATATTTTTTCTAAGTATGAGATTTTAATTGTTACTCCGGGGGTGAGATATATTTCAAGATTAAGTGCCCGAAGAACATGTTACCAGTGTATAAGCAGATGATATTGTGTGAGCATTTCCCTTCAACATGGAGCAAAAATTGTCTCGCAAGTTATGTTGCAAACAGGCTTGATTTTGAATCACATCAAACCATTTTAATTCTCCAATCAGAAGACCTAAAGCAATAACTGTAATGATAGTCTTTCTCTCTTATGGGAAGGGTGCGCCAGTGGACATTTTAAACAGGCAATACCTGATATTTACTCGGCTGAAACCGGATGGTATTGGGCTAACATAGCATGTGTACTCCGGTAATACACGATGTGACCTGAAGTGACACAGCACGTGTACTTTTGTAGCACCCCATACGTACTTGTATAACGTTCATGAAGCTTTGTGCAGAACGGATTTCAAACAGTCTCTAAGGTGGACATACGTATCCTACCGTAAATACAAATGACGCACAGTGTTAATGGAGTCACAGTGTCGACTATTGGTGATGAAGTAATATGTGGAATATGCGATGCTTACAATAGCATACATACTTGGTATCTCACATACACAATTATTTCAGATGTACGTGGTTGTAAAGTATTTATGGAAACTCGCCTGACATAATTTTGTCCTGTTTGTGTATCGAAAACTGAGGCAAGACCAATAAGTATTCCTTTCAGATATAAGGTAGAGGTCGGTTACATTGTTTGATATACTTTGGGATATGGAAGGTGACAGATGTCCCACGCATGCATGAAGTGCCATTTACGCTTTTTATTAAAAAATGATATGATTCACGTTTGTCACTCTGAATAAGATTGTACCCACAGTTATGTTAGGGCCCAAGGTACAGGAAGGAAACATTAATCAGTACATGTAGTGACACATTTCTTGTGCATGTTTTCTGCAATCCTAAAATGTACAGGAACCTGTAATAGTGTGCTAAGATTGATTTTTGGAAATGAAAAAATAACTATGCACATGTAATGTGAGAGCTCATAAAGGAAGGTCACATCATGCAAATGGTGCATTAGTGATGTTAGCAAGTGGTAAAATTCCTGCCTGGCCGGCCAACATGGTTGAGATGGTTCTAGCCGGCTCGAGCTGATAGCTTAACTGACTGCACTCGGCAGAACACGTACACGAAATCCAAGCTTTTTGTCCTTGTGACGACTTTTTGCATTCAAGTGACTTAAATGGCGAAATAAACACACGACCCTTATGGAGAGAAGCTGTTAACACCAGGGATATGCAATGGGAGTCTCATTCCAGATTCCTGTTAATACCAAGACGATTGAATGATGGGGTAAGTTGGTTCCGATCTGATGCAGATACTTAGCAGAGATAAAATGTGTACTAATCTCTGAAAGTGTTATAACTTAACATTCGTCAGTATAGCAATACGGAATCTGCGGGCTGTTACTTGTATTCAGAACAATTACATTTTACCGCATTAAGTTGTTGACTTACACAAAAACAAAGGAAATGTGGCTTGCAATGATAAAATATCGATAAATTACCATGATCACTAATAATGACTTCAATACGTGCCATGCTTGCTTTTGCATAGTAATCGTACCTTCACACATGGTGCATCCGCTCAAATCGCCAAAAAGTGATTGGATGTATATTAGCGTCTCTCGTTTTTATTTAAATTTGTCGTCTCTCAAGACATTTTTGCTGAGATTTGCATATAAGACAATTCATAATGACACGCCCTAGGTCAATAGCTTTCTTTGTCATGCGCTTAAACCCGGGCCAAGGAGAGCTACTTCCACAGTCGTACTCTGAACAGGAATGGGTTAAGCTGGCCCCCAGGCAATGGCTGGACAAACAGGTTGTAAATTTATCTAACTATTCGGTCAGACGTTCATGTCGCTCCCAGTGTTGTCGATCATCTTGAGCATGCCTTTGGATAGGATCTATCAGTCTCTATTTATTGTGTTATTCTATGTGCAATCGAAAGAGAGTAAATCTATGATAATGAGGCCAGTTTTGCTCCTGTGTTTATGATTCAATGAAGTTTGAAACAGTTTTTAGCAAAGAGGGCTTTATTGTAAGCTTCGGATCTAATAATGTTATATTTATGTTAATATATACCCCAAATATCATTTTTTTTATTATTTCTATTCCAACAAAGGTCACAATCCAACCTCACCTCAAAAGATTGAAATTCGGTGGAAATCATTTTAGAGATTTCCCATTTGCACACCATAACACTCTCTCTCTCTCTCTCTCTCTCTCTCTCTCTCTCTCTCTCTCTCTCTCTCTCTCTCTCTATATATATATATATATAAATATCTTTATTTGGTACACAGGTGGTACACAATATAATGTAGTGAACTCGGGTAAGACCAATGAAGAGACCCCCAAATGTACATTGTTCTTCTTATGGAAGTTCTTTCTGCATGGCGTGTCTGGAACACTCAACTCCGAGCATATGCACTCGCAACGTTCAGTCAGTCAAGCTTTCGTGCTAATATACGCGGGGGTGGGGGTAGAGGTGGGGGTAAAGAGGGTGGACCTGGAACATCTATGCGTTCAATGACCCACATAGGGCCATATCTGCAGTAAAATATTGTGTAGGCCTATTCATTCGTGCAGTCAATTATCTGTGCTAATAAGATGGTGGCGGATGGGCCTAAAACCACAACGTCGTCACATGGAGCTCCTACATAGAAAGGTTTGAAACGCAGCTCACAACTGGACCACCATCCCGCTTCACGTTTGGCATGATTTTTCCGTTTCTGTACACATCAACAAGCTGTAACTCACTACTTTTTTCCAAAACTATTTTCTACAGGTATATCACACAGATAATCCATTGAAATCCCCATGTTGGCATGTATCCACAGCAACACGCCTATAATTGTCGCAGATGTCCCACAAAATCAATTTCGGGCAAAAAGTCCGACATTCCAGCGCCAAATTCAAACGGATATCCCATCATGATTCGAGTTCAACCCCATGTGGGTCATTGAACGCATAGATGTTCCAGGTCCACCCTCTGCAGCTCCTACCCCCACCCCCGGCGTATAGTGGCACGAAAGCTTGACTGACTTAACGTTGCGTCTGTGACTCCGAGCTGCCATAAAAAAAAAACAAAAAAAATCTATTGTGTCGCACAATTCCTGCATGGTACGGTTTGTAATTAGCTTCCCATCCTTTTCAAGGCAAAGCTCTCTCATGATATCACTTATCTGTTGCATCTCAGTAAACTATGAGGACTTAACAATACAATAATTGTTACAGACTTGTATGAAGCATCGTAGCGTAATTTCTTACTCACAATTTCATATTTATCAAAGCCAAAAACATATATATATATACCACTCGGGCTGGAGATAAAGATTCATATGGACTACAGGTTTTATTGACAAACATTCAAAACACAACAAACTACATATGCCATAAAGGCGCAAAAGCCCCCTTTGTCACTCTACATTAAGTTAAGGATTAATACCTTAATATGTTGAGTAATTAAATATATAATTAACCAATAAAAAAATGTTTTTTTTTAGGGCGGGATTGGGAAGACGACGAATAAACGCAACGAGGAGCATAGGCAGGCTGGTGGCCTTATACCCCCGATTTACATCACGCCCGATGGGGAACAAAGCATCCGAGCCCCGGAACATGAATACGCCAAGCGCTAACTGTCTAACTGATGTTAACTTATTTTAACCCAACATATACATATATATATATTAACGAAATACAGACAAATGACTATCCCCTAGAGCAGGGGCAGTACATGTGCTCACCAAATTATTCTCACTCTTTATTGCTTTTTAGAAACATTTAATGAATCGGCAGTGCTTTTGAGTTTTCAGTGGTAAATCCTGACATATAAGTGGTATAAAAACATTATGTGTACGGCAAGGGATTTTCCATACGGTTCCTACAGCTTTTATCCATGCAGTCTGAAAAATCCAACTTGCTTCTTCAACTATTGCACAGTGGAGGCCCATAAAAGGGCATACGGTCGGAAGCTGACCAATTTGTATCGAGCGTCAGAAAAAAAATGAACCAAATTAAGCAATGAGTAAATTAATCTCTGTTTTTAAACGTATCATTGTTATCCAGAGAATGTGTGCTAACCATATGTCCCTAGCGTTGGAACTGGTTGACCTTACATATAAGCTGGTCAATATAATAGATATCAAGAATTGTGAGATCCGTTCCAGCACACATATGCATATTTTCTGGATTCAACAAACCGTTATATTCTTCCTCAAAATCTGTACATATCGCTCGTAACTTTGTCATTGAGAGAACCGAAGTAGCTAGCGAAACCACATGGCCTCATAAGTGAAACCTCATTAATATCACGTCAAGACATTGTCAAAATTATGTGAGTAACTATAGGTGACCTGTGACTATTTATGCATAATTAAGATCAAGTCTTTGCGCACCGTCGTATTCGCCTCGAACGAACAAATTGACATTTTTTTTATCACAATTGGTACGATGCAGTGACATACTTTAATTGTACTGAACAGTTTCAGGACAAAATATGACTTTAGTGAGTTGTGGAGTCTTAAAATATTCATCACTCAGCATAGACATATTTCACTAACTAATTTGTTTCTGAGCATGATAGTGACATGCAAATGAATCTTGCTTAAATAGCAAAAAGATTTGGAGAATTGTTATCTATTTAGTTAGTTCATCAACACAGTTTCCGTAAAATTACATTAACAGGTAATTACAAGCTATAAACTGTAATATCACAACATATACTGATCACAGCTGACCATTCTTGTTGTATGTTCTGCCACTAGGGCTAACCCAGTAGTACCACAATGTAGGTAGCCAGGCAATGCAGCACTCCACCGCTAGGTGGCACTGCAAACAATAACAACATGGCAGTCTTGGCTACAGGTATACAGGTCTGTCCTAGTGTCAACAACACAAGTTCTCCAATATAGGATTATCTCATATTTTGCAAATTATATTACAGAAACCAATAAATATTTATGTGGGCCCCACAAGACAGGTATGTTATAGAAATAGGATTGAATGAACAACTATGCTTTGATGCATAAATCAACTAAGGTATAGAAAATCGGCAAGTATTAAAAACCGAATTCATTGATACAAAGACCTGTAAGTTGTAACCACATTTTGTGATGCAGAGCAGAACTGACCAATAGATATACATCACATTTTTCAGCTTAATTTTAAGCAAAAGTAAAGTCTGCGTAGTGCCGAATTTCATAAAAAATGTCATTGAAGATTTGAGAAATATGATTTGTAATGGACTATAATGCTGTATTTGAACGAAGGAAAAATGATGGATATAATGCCTCGGGTTTTTGTTATGTGACCTGGAATTTGGTTTGGTTTGGTTTGGTATCAAAATGGGATGCACTCCATGTTGACTTTTGTAGATTCTCATCTGTTCCAGCATAAATTTAGTTTGGCCAGGCTGACAGAAAGCTTGTTTTCCAGGTATCATACATTTGCTGTATTAAAATTTGCATTTTACTGTTAAACAGTATTTTAGGATTCTTACCTGAACAAATATAAGGTGTGTAGTTTTAGATTAGAAACAACAAAGGGCCCAAAAATTGAACCTTGCTGAACCCAATATGTTACATGATATGGTTTCATTAAGAAACAGAACATGTTGTTTACGATTTTAAAGCTGAGATACAACACACCCAACAGCAAACCATGAATTCCATAATGGGGTAGCGGATTTGGAAGAGTTATTTAACAGTATCAAGCGCCTTGGGCAGACGAGGGATATAGATAAAAAAAAGAAAAAAAAACAAAGCAAAAAACAAAAAAAAAAAAACCAAACAAAAAAACAAAAAAAAACAAAACAAAACAAAACAAAACCAAAAAAAAAAACCAAAAAAAAAACAAAAACAAAACAAAAAAAAACAAACAAAAAAAACAAAACAACAAAAAAAAAAAAAAAAAAAAAAAACCCAGAAAAAATCCCCCCCCCCCCAAAACGCCACCGCATTTTTTTACAATCCTCCAAGGCAACAGGCGTATTATTAGTCAAATAATTTACCGCCAATGTGGTGCCATAGCTTTTAAGAATACTGCACTGATGCCTGTATGTCATGTTTAAGTAATCAACGTAAGACAACAATCAATTGTATGTAACTCTTTGTAGGTTTCGGAGACAAAACTCAACATAGAAACAGGTCGAAACAGGTCTCTATATTACAAAAATGGTTATCTTCACCTGTCTGCAAGTTATTACTGGGCAATTTTCAGAGGATCAAGAAATGTATAAGTCTCAGTTCATAGTTCCATAAGAATAAATGATGACTTTAGAAAAAGTATTATAAAGAGCAGGAGGGCTGGCAGAATAAAAGCCATGTCCGCACAGTTTTAAGAAATTTATTACCCTTTGATTTATATTTCTGTCACTGGAAAACAAAAATAAAAACAAAAACAAACACACACACACACACACAACAAATAACAAAAAACAAAGCAAAAAAACAAAAACAAAAACAAAAAAAGACAAAAAAACTCACCAAAAAAAAAAAAAAACAAAAAAAAAAACAAAAAAAAGACAAAAACAAAAACAAAAACAAAAAACAAAAACAAAAAAAAACCCCACCTCGAACTGACCCAAACGATTTGCGATCGACACTCGTTCAGTATTTCTTTTGGTTCCGTTTGGATCAAGTCTTTGTATTGGAATTTGCCCGTTGACGAATTGATTTATGTTTTTCGTAATATTCAATATTAATTTCTAACCTTTTACATAATTACGCTTATTTTGGTTGAACATATCTTATAGGTAACACTTTCTGTCATTTTAAAAAGTTGGTTCGAGTGATTTTTGTAAATTAGTTACATAGCGTCTTGTTCAGGATTCTGTCGTCCGTTGTCCAGGTATTATTGTTGGTTTCTCGCCTTTTAAGATCATTGTCTTGTTAAGTTACATTATATCCTCAGCTTTGTCAGGTCGAAATTTATGAAAATTGTGGATTTCCGAGGTGTCCGGCATTTTCCGGTTCTTGAATCATGTTCCCGATAAAGGCACGTCAATTTGACCGACATGTAACATGCTTTCCGCGTACCTGACGTCCTGCGCAGTCACCAGCTTTTCCAGGGACCTTACGTCCAACACAAAGGAACATATACGAACTATTCAGTGATCGTTAGAATATTGCAACGATATTGACGGTCGTTGAGTTGTTTTGATATTCTCCAATGTCCCATGCACGTAACATTATCTTCCAAAGATCTGTACACTGAATGGCCACTCAGACAGACTCGGTACCGCCGTTGTGTCCTGGGCCACAGGTTGGTATTGCGTGCTCAGACATGTGCCCTAGTGGACATTAGCAGCTATGAGTGTGTCTATACAAGCAAATATCGGTTTGTGGGTGAGCAATATGAAAGAAACGAGCATTATTGTCTCCGCTATACATAATCAACGGTAATCATGGGAATTTAAAAAACAAAAAAAAAACAAAAAAAAAAAAAAAAACAACAAAAAAACAACAAAAACAAAAAACAAAAAACCCCCCAAACCCACGCCAAAAGACATTAATGAATAAACTGTGCGGGTACGGTGCTGCTGGCAAGTGAATTTACCATGAAATGTGCACATTGTACTACACAAAAAATTGCAAGAAACTTGGGACGAAGGAAACTGGGATGACTCGTCATGCGGCTGTCAGGAGGTCACCAGTCAGTAGTGTTTATGTTTAACTCATATGTTGCAACTTTTGACACAACCCGACGCACTCTGAATTGACATAACGAGACTATATTCATATTGTTAATAAAGAGACTTTGCATTAAGTGCCAGCGCTGCCTACATTTATTCCCAGACAGCAGACACTGTGAGAATGGCGCAGGCCAACAGCCTTACCCGGGCGCAATGAGCCCAAAGTGCGCCGAGGAGAGCTGTTGACTCGGCAGAGAAAGAGTTAATCAAATAATGGAATAAATCAATAGATAATTCGCCACCGTACCGTAGAATACGAACTCTGGATCTTCGGTACCATGGCCTAGCCAAATCTAAAGTCGAACCTGTGAGCCTCTGAGCCCCATTAAACCCACAAAAAGGTTGAGCGAAGACACAGGGTGATATAGTATGCCGTGTGGCTTGCACGTTGACACGGTAGGTCATTTTCATGACTGACATTGATTATGTATAAATAAACACACTTATAATATAATTTTAAAGTCGGGGCAATGGCCCCCAGCACAGAGAAGCCAAGAGAAAATGTCAAAATACCATAATTTTGTCAGCCTACTGTGGGATTCGAACCTTTGGCACCATCGCCTAGACAAAACTTAAGTCCAACACTCTGACCTCTGAGCTCTCGGTAAAACCCCAAGAAAGCTTGCCAAGGACAAAGAATGATGTAATGACAAGGCAGTTCCATAGACTTGCAATTTTTTTATTATGCATGAGTAAATGAACCCCTAATATAATTTCAAAGTTGGAGCAATGACCTTCAGCATGAAAAAATAGACCTCTAATATAATTTCAAAGTTCCAGCAATGACCCTCAGCATGAAAAAGTCAATAGAGTATGCCAAATAATAAAAAATGCCGTAATTTCTGTCTGCCACCTGTGGGATACGAACCCTTGACCTCTGGCACAGTCACCTAAGCAAATCGAAAGTCCAACATTCTGACCTCTCAGCCGTCGGGACAATCCCCAAAAAGATTGACACGAGGACGCAAGGTGATGCTATAGCGTGTGTGGCTTGCACATTGATACGTAAAGAAGCTTTACCAGAGAGTAATCTTACTCTATGATTTTATTCTTTGTATTCAGGGACGTTTTTCTCATTTCTTTGCTGTAAACACAATTTCTTTGTTGCATAAAAAGCGTTCTGAATGACCTGAGCCCTTTGTGTTACTTTTTCAGTATATTAAAAACAGAGTCATCATTGGAAAACAACAACAACAACAACAACAACAACAACAACAACAACAACAACAACAACAACAACAACAACAACAATCCGAGGGCGGAAATACCATGTGTAATTTTGTTTCTATAAAGAAAAAAGAGGTCTCCGTCAAAGCTTAGAAATGGACCTCGGGGAGGGTGGGTAGTGCTAATTGCCTCGCTGATTTGATAGCGATAGATATTATTGAATAGCCCTTTATTGTACCTGAATGAAGTGATAGGATGCTAATTGGTCATTTCCAATAACGAACGTTTTCTTTTTGAGTGCAAGGGTCAATACGTAAGTTTCAAGACACTTTGTTCCATTTAGAATCAGTGTTTTTTAAAACAGGATCCACTTATATTTTAAAACAAACACAGATCCGAAAGGAGAGATCATTAAATATCACGGGGACTTTCTGTTTTCTTTCTGGATATGGCACAAAGTCTTATATAACTTATGGACCTCTAAACTTGAAGGAGTAGAACATTTTGAGCTAAAGTTGTTTAGGAATTCATGGAATTTCAAGAAAAAAACCACTCCCCCGCCCAAAAACCACCCGGAAGAAAAGAAAAGAAAAGGAAAAACCTCAATAACTAAAATTCAATGTTTTGCTTACAGTTGTTACATCTTGAGAGGGACAGTAGTGAAAGGATCTCACTTCAACTTTGTGAATTGATTCAACACAAATCTGTGAGTGTTAATGCGCTAGTGTACACACCTTCAAAGTTTCATGATTGGAAATGCCTTAACTCATTCCATACTAGGGTGACAGGCATTGGCCAGTGGTTCTGACTACAGACATGTTGGTGCTTGAATGAAAGCTCTTTTCATGAAGAATTTTAACATGCAATTGTCGTATTAAATCTAGCTAAATATACCGAAAAATCAGGGACTGCTATGGAATTAGTTAAAAGAGACATAGTGGCCAGCGGAAGTTTTATTTTCGTGATCACGTGCTGGAGGAACCACATATATAAGTACCATTAATGATGCCACTTTACTCTGTGATGTACCTACCACAAGACCTAAGCTGAAAAGTGTTAAAAAAGACTGGAATGGTTATTAAAAGGCTATACACGCAACTCTCGTGTGGAGAATACTTGCCGGTAAATACGAGATTGCGTGTGATTCATCTATATTGAATGTATGAATACCGCCAAAGGGCAACGCCAGAGATCTAGTCAGGCTCAGAAGTAAAGCCCTCATTCTGGAGCATTTTGGTACACCTTGGTTGCCAACAGGAGGACTCAGGTCGGTTGTGAAAGACCGAATATGTTGCCTTGCAACTGCCATGGATTTTACTGTTCCACAATATCACCCTGTTCCCTGACTCATAAAAACAATCAACTGTCTCAGAAATATGAACACATATGTTAGATCCCAGGGAGAAGATTGTGTGGCAGCACTGACTATTGGGCTGTGTGCGGGCGAGGGATTAATATAAATTTCTGAAGGCACATTGCAATTACATGATGGGAAAACAATGCAGAAAGCAAAAGTGGTTGTCGATTCCGTGGGGATTCCACAGAGCAGCCATTGGTTCATGACGTTTGTACAAAATTTGATTGTTGCTGAAATCAATGATTGGCCAGGTAATGAAAAGAAGTTACAATACCTGCGTGGCATTGTGACGTGGGTTGTGTCTCCTTGTATTATTGAGTCCTTATTAGATATTGTGTGGGTCATGTATTATGAACAGAAACAAATTATTGTCAATAAACGCAACCGTATGCACAAGTCACGTTTTGTGTGTATTTATTTTCCAGCTGTCGAGCGTCTGGACACAAAATCACGTACGAGATAGAAAAGGTTGTGCCGGGGTTTCAAATATGTTGAAAAAGTACATTTATTTTGTTCATTCGTTTCTCTCATTAATAATTGCAGACACTTTCCAACACAATTAAGGCGAACGTACCTTTATGTGCCTGTACTATTCGTCCGTAATTTGTTTCTTTCATCTGAAAAAAGAATCGCGAGCACCGAATCCGCATTTCTAAAATTAAAACTTGTCTCTACAAGTCTCAACTTTCTATGCAGTGGTGTGTTTAGTGTTTTTGCAAACGTAAAAGTTGGGCTGAAACAAATGAATAAATTGACAAGGGAATGTTATATTTACGAGTTGTTCTGTAATGTATTGCAATCCAACGCATCCCAAAGCTTTGATATGCCATAAATATGTAATAAATTGTAACATAATGCAATATTGCAGTACTTTTTAATAAAGGTGCGCCAAATTGTAATAGTCTTGTACAAGGGTTGTTCAAAAAGAACACGGCGGGACACAATTTCTTAAAAGTACTTGAAACAAATAAATTGCTTTGCTCCCACATTGCACAGAACAGAAAATTTCCAAACTTCAGTTCGATAAAATAAAACCCCGGAAATTGTTCGACGACGACATGACAACAACTTGCATAAAAAGACTAGGTCTCATAACCATAAAGATCCCTTTTAATCTGAATGAAGAAATTACAATACACGAACATTGGCACTGTTTATAATGTAATTTGTTGTCATTAATTTAAAAAAAAAACGAACAAATTTTAGACTGAATAACGGGGATGGGATGATGAATAACACAATAATATTTAAATTTATTCACAAAGTTCCTTTTTTTTTCTCTCAGATAAAAAATTTGGGAAGCCAGGAAACTGATTTTTACTGAATTTGGGAAAATAAATTCTATGGAGTACGTGACCGTTTTGGGAGGATAAAAAGTACGTAGTTTTAATAAATTGTAATACTTGGTTCAAAAATTTTCCAAATTGAATGTTTTATGGTTTATATATATTTCTTCCTTTTCGGCATAAGCATATGATAGCCTTTGGATATCAGGCTGTTTAATCATACGTACTGATGACGGCTCTTATCAGAAGAACCCACAGGGGAAATTTTGACTTAGCACAGGGATAAAACTAATTATGATGAATTAAATTGCAAATGATATTGCCCTTAGTTATCTGAAGGAATTATTGCTTGAAACAATCCAAAGCTGAGTTATTTAGGTACTCAACACAAATATAAATAATGTATACATAGATCCTTAGGCGACAAGTCTTAAAAGCGATTCGTTTTTCCCGTCAACCACACCGCTTCGGAACAACTTGCCCGTCCTTGTGAGGAAAAACAAATCGCTGCAAGAATCTTTTTTCCAGTTTAACCAGTTATAAAGAAAAACAAATATTTGATGCTGCTGTTAGAAAAATGTTATTATATCAGTACAATTACAAACGAATTGCAGCACCGTAATCGCTAATTTGAACAAGACAGGGGCAATTGATACACCTACTTCTGTCTGTGGTATTGGAGATGAAGATGTGTTCCATTTCTGCTTTTAATGTTCTTGGTTTTATGTGCGACGAAATCTGTTACAAACCGTAGACATTCCTCACGCTCCGTTTACATGTTAAACTTTGTTTCAGGTAACGTCTCCGACGACTGCCTAACATCAACAAATTCCAAAATTAACGATGACTGGATATGAGACGCAAGTCGGTTCACCTGAACGCCAACGAAACAATATTACCACAAACCAGTTAAAATTATTTAATTATCTGTCTCGTCATAGTGATATCAGCCCTCTTTTATTTCTGTGTCCTTGTAAATGTATCGTCCTGTTGTCTTAATATTTTCACTCGTATCTTTAATAGACTGTAAGTCAGCTTTATTCATTTATTTTGGCGAAAGAGATTCATCAAGGCTTCACCGGCCCCCAAATCGCTTTGGGAAAATATAACGAACGAATACCCTTACTTCAGTCCCCTCGACGCCAATAAGATGACCCCTGGCGCTTTATGTCGCTGAATGTTCAACTCAGCCGAACTAGAAATGAGATACTTGCTTTGTACGAGATTCATGGTGGTAGCTCCATGTGTTTAAAATTTATGGTGTCCTCAAGCATAACAAGGATTTTCTATGTTGACACTTTGATGTTGCAAAAATAGGTCAAGTCACAAAGGGCCGAACGTGTCCAAGGTCTTGACAAGATGCTTCAGATCTGAGATTTTTATAGCTGTGGTTTCATTTGTTATCAAGGCAGAGCGCTTACAAAACTTTTCTACCTTTTCTACAAATTATTTGACAATATCGCATAGTCATTTGGCGATATCGCCAAATAGTATCATTTACTGATATCCCTGAATAATTTAGTAATACAGCTGGATGATTTAGCTATATCGCTATATGATTTAGAGACATCCCCAAATTAGATTTATTTAGCGATATCGCTAAATGCATTAGCGTTATCGCTTAATGATTTGACGGTATCTTCAAATGATTGAGTGATATGGCAAAATAATAAATCCGTGCAATATCGCAAAGTAGTTTCGCGATATTGCTAAAGGTTATCATGTACTGATATCCCTGAATGACTTAGCGATATCACTGAATGCTTTGACGGTATCTCCAAAGGATTGAGTGATATCGCTAGATAAGTTAATTGGTACATGTTGGGTAATTAATTGTACTGTGCTTCTGTAGTGAATGGCGCGAAGGAGCAAGCATTTGGATCTGAAGGCCTGAATTTTAAGTTTGACGATAAAATTTATAGTAAGCATACATTGTCTTCGCAGCATAATAATAAACCCATTGACAATGCTATAGAAGATGATCAATTCTCAACAGAGGACTTTGGGAGGATGAAGCAATGGCAAGTCCCTCTAAATCAGCAGCCATAGTGGACTAAAATAAGACAGGAAGTGGAAATACAAAAAAACACACACAAAAAAAAAAAAAACAAAAAAAAAAACCCCACTTGATCGCTAAATGATTTAGCGATATTACGGAATTTGTCATTTAGCAATATAACTAAGGCATACACATTCAGATTATCATTAAATGTTTCAGAGATATCGCCAAATGATGTGGCGATATCGCTAAATGATTAAATTATATCGCCAAGTAGGATCAAATGTCAAAACGGCTTACCATAAAGACATGACGACGGCAATACCCGGTCTACTTACAGAACCGAGGGGAGGGTAATACAATATCTTTAAGCCAAGCTTCGTTTCACTTTCCTTGGCAGAATGGCCGATCTACTGTAACGCATGCAAACAATTTTGTGTATATATAATATATATATATTGACTTGACGCTTGCACAGATGTTTGTAGCTACAAATACGTTATTTCAGTCGAAGTTTTACGATGAAATGTTCAAGTGTTTTTAAGTTATGTGGACTCAGCAATGTCGTGACAAATTGTAAATGAACACGCTTCAATCAATCAGTGACTGAATCTATCAATCAGAGAGGCCAATGGACTTGTAGTAATTTCATAAAAATGAAGTTCAACCAAAAATATATAACGATTCACAAGATTTAGTCTAAATTGTAATGCTGTTATTGCAGTTATTTCTGAATGATTTGTTATCACTAAATCGGAGGGGGTACATTGCCTAAACCCAGATAACTGCTTCTTATAACGCATGATGTATGTCATGTCACAATTTCGACCTAATTTTTGACAATTCAGAATGGACCAATAATATCAACAATGTTTTTGGCGCACCTAACACTCGGTAAGGGAAATCAATCAGGTCTATAAAGAGTACCTGGAGTCGAGTGTTGACTGGCAACCTGAAAACCTAAAGTGGTGTGTCCGTCGCGTATTTTGGCGTTTTGAGACTGAAAAAGCAAAACGTGTTACAGTTCATAAAACATGCAATTGCTATGATTTCTGGCATGTCCCTCTTGCGCACTATGTGATATCTCACCTTGAGACAGCAATCTCTTGTACCAAGTAGGGTCTGATTCCACATATTCCCTTCAATCTTGTTCCGGCATAAAATATTTTCAATACTAGTTTCAGAATAATGACATTGCATCATGAACTAGTCTTCACTATTCATTCATTACGTTAAAGCAATACAACTCCACCAGATCGCCCAGGAGTCTTCCGGCCAGGATATGACCACGAATAATCGCTTGTGCGGTAAGTGAAGTACTGCAACAAATAAATGATTTGTATTCTTGACCTACTCCGTGGTTGTCAACTAATTGATAAAATTTGCATATCAGTCAGAACACTATCCGTCCTGTGGGAGTTTATGTGCAACGTGATTGTGAACTCATTCCCCGTTATGCACCAACATCCTAGGGGTGCAGTTAATGTCATGTGTCATGCTATACACATTTCTCGTCATTAATATTCTTATTATATCTTCTATTAGGTTTCCAGTTCAGTGTGTCCCTCAGCTTTTCCTCTTCGTAACAATTGGTTAGGCCAGTTTATAACTCACATTACTGAATTACTAATCCATTTTCGCTTTTCTAGCTTTACATTGGTATTGGAAGATAAACGTTGATGCTTTGGCAAATCTGGAATCTCTTTCCTGTCATTGTTGGGTTTGGAATTTATGAATATGAATCATGTTTTTCTGTAATATTTAATTGCTTTTAATGAAATATCCATATTCATATTTAGTATTCATGCGCCCTATTAACTCAGAATTAAATGGTTTTAACATATACCAGACTCAGAATTCAAGGATTTTAACATATACTTTGATTAATAGACAAGGTAAAATTGCAACCATTGGGAAACATGTAAGTCAACTGCAACCCGTTTGCCTGTGTCCACCACTGATTGCAACAATTTTTCTTTAAATGTTTAAGCTCTAGATCGGCGAAAGTAGCCTTTTTTGTGCCATGAATTCAAGGTGCAGCCATAATTCTTTATATGACAGTATCATTACCTCTAATTGACATTTCCTTCCTTTATTCCAAATGCTGATGCAATATTAGCGAAAACTGTCACATATATTAAAAGCTGATTGCACTCTTACTTGCTCGGCATATCGTCTCAATTGCTCACCAAAATATGCCGATAGTATACAAGAATAGGCCTACTAGTTTGTGAATGGAACAAGGCAGTGTAACGTAGTTAACAGCGGACCAATTGTATTCTGTTGGTAGAACAAGGATGGAAAACTGTTTAATGTTATCACATGGGCAAATGTTGGCAGCAAATGTCAAGTCACCCGGCAAATAGAAATTGTCTGTGCCCTTGCAATTTGGTTGTCAGTTATATATGCTAGATATGATGTAGCTCTTAGGAAGGACAGTTGCTCAATTTAGTGTTCATGCACGGACAGGGTTTCAAAACACATTACGAGAAGAAAATGCTCCACCAAACAAATTTGATATTTGCCCTCAAAGCCCTGAACATGGATATGACACACTCTGGATATTACATTCATGCTTCGTGCAAAACAGATATCCAGTCATCCTGGAAAAGTGAACACTGTAATCATGTTTGGGAAGACATAGTATTTCAAAGCCTGAAAATTCAATGGCTTCACTCACAAACACGCAGGTCTTTGCACTTTTGAACAGAATTTAGAAGCAAGAAACCTAAGACAGGTATGTGTTGGGGCCGTGAAGGTACGCTATCCACAATGTTGGATGGAAAACAGTAAAATTGAGCAACATGAACTCACATAGTTATTCTTGATGCATTGTGGAATCTTTTAATTACACTATATATTGGATGGACTTATAGTACCTTTCATAATTTTGTAAAAATGTTAAAACAATTACCTTCATAGATGAGACACAATTGTGCTATTTTTGTTTAATTTCACAGTGCATTCATAACTCCTGATGTTATTATAAAAATTTATTCCCTTTGCAAGGCCAAACAGTGTAACTGAAGCAAGATTTTGTTGTGAGAAGATGATATTTATCGATAAAATTGTTGTTATGGATGTGAAAATTTGTTCCAATGGCATTTTGACACAGAAAAACAAGAAAGCGTTAACCAGCAGTGAAACATTTACTTATCATTGAACAGAAGTGAGAATAAAATCACAATGTAAATCAACGGGGAACCATGACAATCCATACGCTTGTTTTCACAAAAGGTATGTAGTATGCTAACTATTGTGCAGGAAAAAGGTTAACCGTCCCGACTTGTCTGCCTTGATGACTAACCACAGTACTGTCAATTATCAACACCTTGTATACGTCTGTGCATTGACCGCTTTGTAACTAACATTGTTGAAAAAAACAATCCACTGGCCATCACCAAGATTAATCATTTTATCCGTCATAATGTAAAATGAATTCTATGGGATTTATTTGGTGACATCCAGGGGTCTCCTAAGTACATATCTATGCCCGTTGTCCATTATCGGAGTCTCTAGGGGCTGTTGCCAATTTGATTTCTGATGACAGAAGCCTTGTCTTCTTTATGTGTGAATGCGCGGATTGTGTCATTGCAATAGGATGCACGCAAAAAGTTATCTCAATCAGAATTTAACGCTGCCTCTTTGCACTTGTAAGGTATGTGGTCCTTATAAAATTCTGACCAGGCTAGAGGTTACGGTCAAGAGTAGCTAGTATACATCTCTTGGTTTTATTTGCAAAATAATTATGGCACATGTGATTAACAGACATATTCTCATAGTCTAGAGGATATTGGGTTCCGCGAATGGGTATCAGGAGGAAAATATATTGTTACTATGTTACTTTCAACTCACTAACCAGGTTTGATCGCTGTGATCAATTAGTGAAACTCAACACTGAATTGTATTGAGGCTAAACAGGTAAACGTTACCAAATGTTTTGATTAACGTTCACTTGAAAGATTAATAAAGTGAAATAATCAAGTTGCAAAAATCATTGTTGTTGTTTTTACACTTTGTGACAGGTAGCTAATCCCATCATCAAGCAGCCGTGTTCTGAAACACTGATATGATTTTGGTGTGATAAAGGCGTTCTAGCATCAGAAAAGGCATATTTTGCATGCAATGCAGAAGTTTTCCAAACTAAATGGAGGATTTGTAGAAGCCGCTACTGAATTCTGGAACTAAATTTAAATGAATGCAAAGTATCAGCGCGAAACCAAGCAAGGATTAATTCTAATTGTATCACGCCCATAACATAAAAGTCACGTCCATAACATAATAGTCACGTCCATAATATAATAGTCACGTCCATAACATAAAAAGTACTTTTCTTTAAACTGGCTACAATTTTTTTAAATTTAACTTCACATATTATTCAGGGTTATGATTCACAAGGAAATTTTAATTAAAAATAACGTCAGTGCTTTTTGAGGAACACGAACCTTTGTGGTCGAAATTGTTATGGTAGTGCCATTGATGGTAAGTTTTAACCAATGACCGTGTTCCACCAGTAAAATTATTCCGCAAGCAATAAAGTCACAGTCGACAACATTGTTTCTCCAGGCAAATACGGATTGGTAAATCAAATTTATGATTCAGACAAATATACAGCGGCAAGCCAGGTTGGTGCCCCAGGTAGGTATCGTTTAGTTAACTAGGTTGGTCACCCAGGTAAGTATGAATTGGTCAACCAGGTTCAGCTGGTTACCATAGTAGCCCAACTAAAAATCTGCAGAGAAATTGACACCAGGTATTTTCCATAATTTCGTAATGTATGCTGCTCAATTTGAGGCATGGAAGAATAAAAAATATCTTATACAATAACAGAATGGACTTTTCTGCCTTTGTGTGTGGCTTCATTCAGTATATGTCCTACGCCAAATGACATTGACCCTTTTTTAGTGATTATACTCTTGATCTGTATGAAATCACTTATGTCGGGAAATAGTTTATAGCTTTTTGTGACCAAAAGGGAAATGGAATTCTATGTGCGACAGGGACCAACGTCTTGCAACTTAGTAAGATCCATCTTTTGACATGCCTTAATCAGTGTTGTTCTTGTGTGAAAAAAAGTCTTTCTGACAAGCATGTAGATAAATCTCTCTGTACAGCTTCAAAACAGAATCTCAACTTGGAGGACACCCGATTAGTAATTCCAAGAGTCAATGGTGAAAGCCCAGGGGAGCATCGCCTTTGGGCTTTGAGTAACAGCGAATTCGATTTCGAGGGCACTTCTGAGAAATGGCTACATGCTGTTATTGGGTATTGACTCAATTCGGTTAAGAAACTTTAACTAGAAAACTGAAGCCAAATAAAAACCAATCGCTGTTTGGTTAGTCTCGAATATTTCCTCACGCATGGAGGCAAACTGAACTATTATACACACAGGTTCATGATTCATGTGTCGGGCTTTAGCCGGGTTGAGGTCAGAATCAACTGGTCATCACTGCGATAATTGATTTTTGACAGAATGCACATCTGAGTAGCTTTGTGGTCAAATAACTGCGCTGAGCGTGATCACAATGGGATTAATACAGCAATAAGATGTGACGGTGATGCCATGCCACGGCAAAAAGAGCCAACAACAGTAAACTGAACGCTCATTTCAATTTCCTCTGGTATGTGTGTCTCCAAATCTCGGCGGTAGCCTAAATGAGAGAGTAGCTCAGCAAACTGGCGCAGCGTAAATCTATTAGGCGATGGCTTCAGATAACAATCCTTATCACTTGTAACACAGATTGCCCTGGACAAGGCAGTTGGTATTCTACGGCGAACCGCATAAATTGTCCCCGTTTGTTCGACATATGCTTTGTAGCAGCTGGTTGAAACGCCAGTTGAATTTTGCCACATTTACATAAGCCAAGGAGCTCTATTTGGATGTGGGGGTATAGCAGATATTTCGTATGGATTGCTTCTAAAAACATTCAATCATGTGGGGTCAAATGGTACATTTTCCGTTTTGTGCCATGTATAAGACCAATTATGTACTTTAAGTTCAATTATTATGTTTTATGTTGTGGCTGGGGTAGCATGTAATCATGGAAGAACAAGCAGGTTTCAATTCAGGTAAAATGGTATGCCTTTCTGGAACCACCAAAGTCACTAGATACATTGAATAAGTTGACACTAATAATCCTCTGCTCACGTGGCCTCTGACATTATTGATCTGGCGAGCATCAATGGCGATTCTTTATGTGTTTATATGTCTTTATATATGTGCACTTTGCCTCCAAAGATGAGACAAGCATTTCAGAATTGGCCCATGAATTTAGGATTTGATTCCAGATCACCAATGTCAAGAAATTAGAACTTGAAAGTCTATGCGTATTCCTCTTTGTTTAAAAAGCAACGAGACAAGGCAATTTTAGTTAAACAGCTTTTTAAGATTACAAAATCAATCATAAAAATCCCCAAATTATTGGATCACAACCCATTTAAGAAGCATGGTGTAGAAATATCCCGATTAAGTTTCCACAACATTTGACAGTGTAAACTACATGTACCTGCATGCATGGGACATGTTCAACTGTTAAATGGCCGAGGTACAGGCAACAGACTGGTAATGGTCAAATACTGTACATACATGGCGTATCAAATTAGTGTCAATGCACACTTGCTCCTGTTGTGGGTGTTGTAAAGTAAAATATGGGCAAACTGAATTCATCATGTGATGCCTCTTCACAAGACAAAAATACTTGCTGTATGTAAATAATTCAATATGTTGTATCATTGTATAGTGCATTTTGCACTGTTTAAGCTACCAATATGATGTATTATTCGGTCACTTTTGTGTTCTGTCACCGACCTTTCACTATTGCACAGCAAACGTTTCACAGAGTCGCTAGTATTTAACATTTGTGGCTTTGTGTAATGTTTAGTTACTTTATCTAAATTCCGAGATAAGAAAATTAGGTTCTCAAAAATTATTAAGAATCCCAAGGTAGGTAAAAGGTATTCGCTGTATGTGACCATTCTGTCTCATGTATTAAATGTTCCTGGAAAAACTAAAGATGAGCATTAGTAGCATTTTAATCTTGCAGGGCAAAAGATATATGAACCTTTTCCAATTCTCTTCCGCTTGTACTTTTAAACATTGATGTTCCAGCAGCAGCCCATACTCTACGCTTATCCTATTGAGCTTATTAGCTTTAATTAGTCTTTGCACTTGTGTTAGCAGCCAACTAACAACAAGCACTTTTACAAAATCAAGGGCTAGCTTGTAGCAACATTACCCCTTCTCTTTTCGTAGCACATTTTTCCGCGAATGTATTGCTATTATTGTATTTGTGTCTTTTTGTCCAAAACCACTTCCTAGTAGTCATTACCCAATTCCGAACTCTTTACTCTCCATAAGCTAACCTGCCACTGTCTAACCAATATACATATCGAAGTACTATTGTCCATATTGCACATGTTCTTCGGTAGAATTTTGACATAGGCTGTATTACCCCAAATAAATTAAAGGCTCTTCAGCGGGTAACTACTCAGAAATGTTTCGGTGCCTATACCCGGATATGTCTCCCTGAGTAGCGGCTCCTTATATTCAGCAAAGACAACCCACATAATAATGAATAAATATGAACGTGGAATATGATGAATTAATTAGCTAAATACATGAAGTTTTGCTTATGAATGCAGAGCTTCATTATGAAAAAAGAATTTCCTGTCAAATAAAACATAATTACAAAATTTTTATAGTTCAGGTTCAGATAAGAACAATTTGACTTACCCCTGAACCAGTGTGAATCCTAGATTATCTTAGTTAAACCACCTGCCAGTGTATATCGGAAGTAGTAACAAACTGGGGCATTATATTCAGTCCCATTGATTGTTAAATAAACAGTTGCAGCTGGACCACCTGTGCAAACCAAGAGAAATCCTAACAAGTATTGCAACAATGGCAATCCTGCACCAGACATGAAAAAAAAAAACTCCATGGTGACACCTACTCTTCACTTTGAAACTCTCCAAACAATTAAGCTCCATTTTGCTGTCAACCCTAACCGTATTGAAATTCTTAATTCTTATTATGTAATATCCGTATATTGAATCCAATCTTTGAAATATTTCTCTAAATATTTACACTTTCCCTAGTGCTTAGCATTACAAAAATCGAAAAATTAATGACGTTCAACATTCGATGAAGACATTTACGCACAACCGCCCATCCAACTTGTCGTGCCAGGTTACGCCCATATCAATTTGACCTCACTACACCATCGTCCCTGCGAATGGCAATTGCTCCGCTAAAAGCATTTGTCTCTCGCACTCATTCTGTATAATCTGCACGACAACCAAAATTAAACTTCAATAAAGCAAAGGCATCTGCCAATGCTGCTTCATGCATGGATAATCTACGTTCCATACCATTTGCAATAGGTCTGAAATTAATGCACACATAAGAATTGATCTTACTTTCTTTGTAGCTTGCCCTGTTGATTGACAGTTTTTTAAAAACTTAGAATCAACCCGAGGGAAGTTCAATTTTTAACTCATACTGCATGGGGTTCAGGCTAAGCTTCGGGATTACAAAAGTCATCTAAATTTCTGGTATAAGAAAACCAATTTTGCAACGCATTCCCACTGCTCACATCGTTCAACCGTAATTACTTTTAGCAAATGTAATGAGACTAAATTTACAAAATGTAGTAATATATTTTTGGGTTAGTGTAAAGGGAATTTCGAGAATACCCAAATGCAATCTTGCCTGCTAAGACAGACTAAGTTAAGCTATCGTTACTGTGTGGGCGCTCTACAGTTACTCTAAGACAGCGGACACCATAAGGATCGCCAAGTCAACAGATTTCCTCAGAAAGCTTGGATGTAACGTGAATCACGCCTAGGAAATCTGATGACTCAGTAAAAACTTGCAACTGACAGAGATAATTCAGCTGACTTGTCAGTCAGTTGAATTGTGCGAAGATGCACCTTGTGTGGTTCTCCACAAAGATCGTACTAAACTACCAAACTAGATTAAGAATCCGGGACGCTCAAGTGGCTATACTCTCGGCTTAAAGTTATGTTAGGCCAAGCTCTTCTCATCTTATAAGGTCACGCCCAACCCAGCTCAGCTCAGCTCAGCTCAGGTTAGGGCTTGATTATAGTGAATGTATGTAGGTCAGGTGAGTATGTGCTGTTCACACAGCCCTGTTGTATTTACGATGCCATCTTCGAAATGTGGACTCTACGTGCTTTCAAGCTTCCAATGGCAATAACATCCGTAGCAAGGCAAAGGCAGTCGCTCATCTGTTGTGAAATCTAATGATTTGCAGCAAGGCAACTCTCTCTCCCATATCCCATATATATATATATATATATATATATATATATATATATATATATATATATATATATATATATATATATATATATATATGTATATTTTTGTTCATATATATATATATATCGCTGTATATAATTTTAGTGATAGCTTATGGTATATTTCTTTATTCAACGGTTCAATAAACAATCACAATAACTGCACGAAGACATTTCAGTTATTATGTTACTGTCAAAAGCATGAATCATGTCATGACAGTTATGGAAAAAAACGCGTAAATACAGCGATAAGTCGATTTTTTGTTAGTGTACGGCATTCACACATATCGTTAACTTGAATACCGATAGTGCGATATGTGTTATCTCATTAACATCGCCTTAACCATTTATATAAATTATGCAGGCTCCAGATATACGCACCAAATGTTTCCAATTCTTAGCGTACCAGGCCCTGGCCAACAAAGAGTAGCTGTTTTTGAAAAACTCAAATCTTCAGGTCACGGTGTGTAGGAACTTCTAAGAGATAGTTAATTATAAGATTTTACACCAACGTGTGACTGTTGGAGATTATGCACATAGTCTGACTTGGAGGCACAAAAGCACACTCTCAATCAACAGAAATAATGTTATTCAAGATTAAATAGTACACACAAAAGGCTTTTTACCTACTTTTTGGTATAATGACGAAAATCATACATACAATTGGGGTAACATTATCAGTAAATTTGTAACTTTGAGGAGCTGATATTTTAATTTTTGGAATGCCCTTTCGAAAAAAATATACTTTTAAGTTGTTTGCAGTAATACTTTTCGATCTATGAGCCTTCAGAGCACTTGTTAAGCTATTTCGGATCCCCCATGTACTTAAAGCTTACTTAATCCCCGTAGCACTAGTCTTATTAATTTACATGCATTATTTTTAGCAGACCATGAATGGTTCAAACTGATCAGTTCACAGAAAACATTGCGTGACATTGCCTTTAAGACTGTTTGCCCCGTGGCATGTGCAACCGAAACTCTGCCAATGTCACAACACTGCAGTCAAGAAACGTCTGCCATGTCAATATCACTTTTCAGTGACAGCACTTCCAGTTTCCGAGAATGCTAAAAGCATTGCACTTTAAATTTATGAAATTGTGAACAAAATTCCGGAAAAACCACAACCTCGAAGCTCCGGCAAACTGAACAATACACTATGAAAGAACACGTGCTTCTCACTGAACTCCATACGCTTTGTGCCGAAAACGTGGAACACTTCATCAAAGACTTCGATGCATTAGCCTTCTCGTGGTATTTAATGTCACAATGGCTCAAAGGTTGAACAGTTTCTTGGGTATTTTCGTGCCATGTAGTACAGCTATGTTTGACTTTCTGACACTGTTAGAACCTTCTTATCGGCATGATAACGACTGCCTACTATTACCACCAACTATATATATATCTATATATATATATATATATATATATATATATATATATATATATATATATATATATATATATATATATATATATATATATATACATATATATATATATATATATATATATATATATATATATATATATATATATATATAATTTCATGTGATGTTCCCTACTGCTTTTGGAATTGCTCTTTCGATACAGATGTTCAAGTGTAGGCCTACTTATAGAACCATAATATGAAAGTCCAGTTTACTGAGTGCTAAAACACACTTCATATTGAATTTCATAATTTTGTCATTTTTTTGAAGTAACGGCTCAACTTCCCCTTTAGTCCCTAACTGTCTGTTATCACTCATTCTCAACCTGTTGCAGTGTCAAATACTGCCTCTCTCTCTCTCTCTCTCTCTCTCTCTCTCTCTCTCTCTCTCTCTCTCTGCCACGACGACCTTTCTTGTGCAAGTAGACAACAGTATCTAAAATAGAGAATTCAATTTGATAAACCTGTTTCCCTAGGAAGTGCTAACGTGTCCTGCGTAAAGGGTTGCAAATGCACATTGTACTAAAAATATCATGAAATTCAGACGCTAATGTGCCTGCAAAATACTCAGGATTACGTCTCGAACCTTAAAAGGTTTATACCCCCATTGCACCCATAAAAGTCTTCGTGCAACACGCAGCAACGTCACTCTTATTACCCACGACATCGTTAGGAAATATTAAAAAGTGGCAGTCCTCTAGTTTTATCGATCAAAGATCGCACAGAATTAATAAAAAGATTGGTTCTGTATCATGAGTAGAATCTGAGTAAAGCGGTGAACAAATGGGCATTGTAGAAGAGAAAGAACATGCTCCCCCAAAATACCCCCACCCCCCAAAAAGAATAGAAAAGAAACCCGCAAAAAAACGTAAAGCCCCCCCAAACCCAAACCATAATCCGTCAATTTCCCCCCTCCCCATCCACCCCCACATAAACAAACAATAAGCCACCCCCCAACAAAACATAAGAAATCGAAAAAAGATTTAAAAAAAAGAAATCAAATGTGTCTGCCTCAGAGGGAAACACTCGATTTTATTGTATTCAGGCAGCCGTGATAAAAATATGCTCCAGTACCTATGCAATATCCAACAAAATAAATTTAAAAAAAAATCAATAACCACATTGCAACATGGTTCTTAGTTTTTGGAGTTCAATATGGAATAAAAAGGCGACAATATCATTCCGCTGCCTTAGAATAAATAGAAAACAAAGCAGGGTAGTGATTGTCAATGGAACAGACTTTACTTTTTCAGTTTCCCGGATCAAAGATTAATTTTTACTTTCGATGGATTTGCTGTCCTTTAACAGATTTGTTGGAATAATTTTAGATTCAATGAATCCATCAACAACGGTGGGACCAAGTGGCAATTCTTACCCCTGCATGCTCTTCCAGATATAGCTTTTGATTGAAATATGATTCTACACGAAAGCCTTGTGTGCAAGTTATCAGAGATAAAGGTGGCCAGAATAGGGAAGTTCAACATTCTTCAGGTTTTTGTTATAAAAGGTAATAGGCTTGCACTTGAAGATTAGGTAACTTCTGTCAATTCTGCTTGAAAAGGCTTTTTGTCAAATTGTCATATTTTAACAGCTAGTTACGATAGACATGCCATAGTTGTTTCAAAAATAGATTGTTCTTACCTAAGAAGGTTGTGTGAACAGACCATGCTCAGCTGACAAAAAATTAGTTATAACCTGAGCTGCCATTCAGCGATAGTTTGAACTTAACGGGGTTGATCACAACAAACATTGACCTGATAGTACAAGTGACCTAGATATTTAACCGTGGGTTTACAAAAAAAAAAAGTGTGGGCGTGTCTGTAAGGTTTCATGAACATGGACAAAGGATAAAATGTTACAGGCGAGAATTTCACAGACATATCAATGACCCGAGTACATATTTACGGATCAGGTGTATAGCCTTTTAACAGGAGTTCCAAGAATTCCTTCGATGATTTTGAAGCAGCTTTATAGGAGATGTTCGAAACATGGTGAAAAATATTCTTTTACAAATCTGGAAAATGAGGCCAACATTTTTTGGAAAATTCAAAAATATGAGTAGTTGATCGATGAACGGGTGGCGATTGCTAGTCAACTGTGCTATAAATTATTACAAGTGCCTCAATGTACACACACACACACACACACACACACACACAACGGCAATGTCACTCCAGCTCCTCTTCCAGGTATTTTACGTTCAACGGAGACAAGCAAGAAACTACCGGTTTCTCTGTAAAAAAAGAATAAAGATAATTAAAAAACGTACAGTACCTTCAGAATCAGAAAACAAGCTGTTTTCCAGTTAAAATGTAATAATGGTATTCTAAAATGGCATCTTATGAAACCCTAGGCAATTCAGGATACGTTTTGGGACCCAATTGGTTTGGGCGTTTCTCGACGTCCAGATCAAGTTTGGCCCCTGCAGCCAAGGCATGCGAGGAGAAATGGGGGTAACCACCCTGCGAAATGACTTTTAGATTGGTATCTTTAGCTGAAGTGTACATAACGTGTTTCCAAATTATTAAACAATACGCCAATTGTCATATTAGATAATCTTTGTACGCATAGTCTCCAAGGGTTATCAAACCAAGTAAAACAACATTATAATTGACTATAAGAGGAATTGTAGTTATGTCTTTTCGTCCAGAAACACTTTCTGGTAGTCATTACCAATTTTGTAGTCCGAACTCTCTACACTCCATAATGCTAACCTGTGTAAACTGCATACAAATGGAAGTACTATTGTCATGTTCCTCTATAGAATTTTTACATAGCTTGTATCAGCCCAAAGGAATCTAAGACTCTTCAGCGGGTAACTACTCAGAACATGTTTCGGAGCCTGTATCCGTACATGTCGCTTTGGGTCGCGGCTTCTTGCCTACGCTAAATATTCAGCAAGCACAACCCACATAATACTGAATGAATATGAACGTGGCAAATGACAAATTAGCTAAATAAAAGAAGTTTTGCTTATAAATGCAGCGCTCCAATATCAATGCAGAACACATATCAAACCAAAAATAATGACTATATAGTGCAGAACAAGTTTAGATAAGAATAATTTGATTTACCACTGAACTAGCATGTACCCTTTCTAGCTGGATAGGAAACATTTGTCCAACCAGTTGCAAGTTTATAGCTGAGGTAAAAACACACTGGGGCTATATATTCAATTCCAGTGATAACAAAATAAACAGTCACAGCCAGACACCTGTATAAACCTGGGGAATTCCTAACACGTACTGTAACAATGACATCCTGTATCAAAAATATAAAACAAACTCCATGATGGTATACTACTCCTCACTATGATAGTCTTCAAGAAATCAAGTTCTATTCAGTTGTTAATTCTTAGTTTATATTTCAAAACAATGAATCAAGTTTGCAATGATTGAGCAAATCCTGCTTATTTCTGGCCAAGTCTTGGGACAGCCCATGACTGAGTCCCGGCCCTGGAGTTAATCTTTCAAAACAATGAATCAAGTTTGTAACAAGTGAGTAAATACTAGTAAAATCTCTGGCCAAGTGCTCAGAATAGCCTATGACTGACTCCCGACCCTGGTGTGGGACAGGCGAATTGAGTCATTTTTTACATTGGGTAAATGTGCACTTAAATGTGAGCCTAAAATGTCAGCAAAATGAATATTAAAACAAAATGACACCAAAAGGTAAAATTAAGGAGCGAAACAGGCGCGTCTGAAATCTTTTAAATTATTGAAGCTAAACTTTCTAACAATCTCTGAATATCAACAGCAACATTTGAAGAAGTATTCGTTTAAAAATGCATGCTTGAATCCTTTTGACTCGAGTGTGTTCTAAATAAAATTGGTTCTGGATGCACAGTCCTGAAATTTTGAACAAATACGACCAAATCTAAAAAAATTGTGACAAAATGTATTATATCCAATAATTTCTGAAATTTTACTTTCAGGGAAAAGATAATTGACAACTTAAAAGTTAAACTAATCAAATTTTGATAGATTTTATCGTTTAACCTGTTATTTGAAATCGGAATATCCTAATCCAGGAACACATCTCTGAAATCACTTGAATTGTTACCTTCCAGAAGCATATCGTTTGGCTAAATGGCTTTAGCAATTTCATTGAAATTTAGCACATTTACACAAGCAATGTCATCAATATACCTTGCATTGTTTGATAAATTTGTAGCCAAATGAATTTTTTTTTTTATCAATTTATCCATGTACTAAAATTCAAGCTAGGTTAAATATAGATCCGCGTGTACAGGGGGCATTTGTGACCCACTGGACTGTCTTTTGTTTACTTAAAAAAACATGGTCTCAAATTGAATAAAGTATTATCCAAAAGTAATTTTAGAGCATCTATCAACAGTGTCAGATTTAATGTTACTTTTTTGAGTATTTATTATGTGACCGATATGTTTTCTTTGAATATGAATTAATATTTATGTACGGTTTACCATTATGTTTAAACATTTTGCTGATCGAGTCTGAAAGAGAACTTTTGGCTTCATCAATCTGTTAACTTGTGTACAGTGTCGACAAATCAAAATATTTGATACTTTTTTACGGAAACGATTCTTAATTGCTGTCAGACACAGTTTTCTTTTGATAGTTGTTTTGCTGTACATTTTGAAGCACGAGGTATGGATCTTGATTTAATATTTTTTTTTATGTCATTTGTTATCCAGAACAAAAGTGGAATAGAGGGGTCCTTTTTAGAAATTTTAATATTAAATTTTCTTTTCATCTCAAGCTTATGTGTATTCATCAACTTATCTCAAGATTGTTTGCTTCATTTATATACATCATTTCCTCTTGTGACTGAAACATTGTTTATGCCGAGTTCATTTTTCAAAACATCCAGATACTTTTGCAGATCATCCCAAAATTATTACCTGCCTTATCAATGTTAGTGATTCCAAAGCTTACTGAAATTCCTAATGTGGGATTGGTAACGATAAATGCTATTTCTAAAGTCTCTTTCAAGTTCCATAACTATTCTTAAAATTTCTGAAATTCCACTTTTTCTTTCTTTTCCCTTTTGATACAGTAGACATCAAAAGCATTACATGTATCCTGAAAAATACTGTCAATGTCCAAAATTTTGTACCTTTTTCATTTTTTTTTAATTAAATTTTGTATTATCAGACAATCGATGTTCACTTTTGATTTTATTAATATATTTATATCAAGATATGTTTACCGTGAATTTACATTTGAGGACATATTCAAGTTGGACATATTTAATATAAAGAGAAACCTAACAAACCTAAATCTGTGAGCCAATGTACCGTTTGAACACTGTGAAATCCGATATTCTAAGAGCAAAGTTCTATTCCATAACATTCAATGAGAAACTGCATAGTTCTAAATCATTATAGCGAAAAGATTTGTGAAAGGAGCAAATCATATTCATAAAAAAATAGAAGAAACATTTAAGCTTTATTAAAATCGGGTCATCAGCGGGGAACCAGCGAAAGACTTGTTTCAGTGCCATTAATGTAATGTCAAAACAAGGTAGTTGCAAGCATATTTGTTTTCAAATGATGTAAGCATAAATATAAATTTTTGACCCGATTTTTATTTCATGTGTTCATCCTGTACAGGTTCGTATGGCTGTTATACACTTAATGGTGTACCAGCACACAAGGCAAAAGCTTTATAAAGGTAAGCAATTTTCAATCGTACCAACAAATTATTGCTACAGAATTAAATTTCAGAAACAAGGCTGCCCCGATGAGCTAAAATGGTTGTAATTTGCTGTTTGAGGCACATTTTAAGCCTTTTGCAATGTAAATTAGATTTTCTTTTCTTGTTTATACATTTATGCTCAAACAAGCACCACTTAGGATGTATTTTGCGTCGTAAACTAAGTATCACCTTGACTTGTGCCAAGGCAAAACATTTGCAACTAATCATTAGGAAATCTAGTTGCAACTCCTTGACGTATCAAGTAAGATTTGTATTTCTCTTAATATGCAACAACATGTAATCAGCCCCTTCAATTTTCAAAGTTTTAATATGTGTAGCTATAGAAGTGGCTCTGTATGATGAATTGTCTCATAAACAGCTTGAGGACGTGTTTATCGGACTACAGAGAAACAGTGCCATAGAGCATGAATTAAATAACATATTCATATGTGACACTTGGTGGAATTTATCGCTTCCATGGGTCACGTCAAGGAGACAGTTGGCTACTGGTTGCGTAGTCAACACTTTGATAAATGCTTTCAGCACAATGTGAGTAAGCAACTCTCGTTTCTAGTGCTTGTACTTCATTTAGATTCAGGAAATGTCGCACGACATGTTTCCGTCTTAAACCCTCTGAAGCTATAGTGCCAACAAAGATTAGATAGAGTGTATGCTATTGTGTTCAATTTCCATGTGATGTATGATGACATCATGTAACAAGCTGGTCAAATTTTTTAATTATAGTTATTGATTATAACATGATTTGTTTTCTAATATGGCAACGGCCCACAGTATGATCTCAAGGATGCATATTTTATTATTTCATTTGATATTTCAAAGTTGGGTCGGTTAACAATGTAAGAGGCCTTGTACTGGGATGTATCTAGTTTTTCCTTTACATTGGAACAAGAAAATTACGTTAATTTGATTAAACTTCTACACTCACGATTTTGCAGAATATTGAAATACACCTGGGGATTTCATAGAAGTTAAATTATTGATTAAATTCTATCCAACGGAAAGCTTTGTAATTCAGCAATCGAAGTAAAATGTAGTATTTAACGTGATCTGCCGCATGTTGTATTCACGTATAGGTAAATTTGTGAAGATTCACCCAACTTTCGACTTATGTTGACGGTGGTTTACACAGACACTGGCTTACACTCATACCAAGGGGCAACTGTTGCAGTTTTACACTTTATGAAATTTACGTTGGACACTATCGATCATGAAATACTACTTAAAAAGCTCAAAACCTATGAAATTTTAAACAAAGCGTTACACTGGTGCCATACCTACTTATGTAATAGATCTCAATATATGGAAATTGAAAAACAAACAGAATAAACTTAACAGAAAATTATAACTGGCCATCCCCAATGATACGTCCTGGTCCCTCTCTTATTCCCTGTCGCGAAATTTGATTTACTTGCAGCCAGCAATTTGACTTCGATTGTGTATGCTGATGAAGCAAAGCTACTGGGCACAGTGTGCAACATGGATCCTAAATATCGCCTCAATATTCACTACAATTTAAAATAAACTTAGTATTAACTAAAGTTACTGGCTGGCTGTCAATAAACTACCTTTGACTGTAAATAAAACCAAATTTACGAATTTAAATACAAAACAGAAATTCTCATCCGCTAACCATATACCGAATATCATGATGAACAGAAAACCAGTTAGAAGGGTTGAAAATTACAAATTGTAAGGAGTTTTGATAGATCATAACTGCACCTGAACCGCCCATATATTTTGGAAACACTAAAGTCTGTGGTAAATGAAGAATATTTCAAAGGTTGAGATGACCGGTTTAAAACCACCAGTTGCCTTTTATGGGTGATTGCCTGTCTCAAGTCAGGAGTGGAATTTGTTTCTTCACATTAGTATTGGAAGATGAATGTTGATGCTTTGGTAACTCTGGAATCTCTTTGCTGTCATTGCTGGGTTTTGGAATTTATGAATATGGGTCATGTTTTTCTGTACATATTTTTTAGCTGATAAATTATCACGAGTATGTGGCATATTTTAAAAACTAAAACATCTGCTGCCAAGACCATATTACAATTGATCCAGCATGCTCTATTACATTTCAATTATGGATAACTGCCTGGGGGGATTCACCCACGTGGCAGACTTGCTAAGCTTTCAAAAGACAATCAGATCAATCAGCAATAGCAAATACAATGCACACACATCTCTTCTTTTTAAAAAGAACTTGGCATGTTTAAATTTACTGAAATGCTAATTTTTTGCATCGAAACTTTCTATAAATTAAAAAACAGTTTGTTTTCCATTTGCTATTAATAATCTATTTAGTTTCGTTGACAGAAAGTCCACATATTTAGCGACCTAGGAGAACTTTTTTGACCTCATGAAGGTGTGATGCAACAATTCATGACATGCCCCACTTCACGGTCTGTATTGCCACCCGGGACTTTGAGGCTGGCTTGAAGATCCATCCGGGTGCAGGTTGGATGGTTCCCCTTGACAGTGCACCCCCATTAGGTCTCCTAGAATAAAACAGTCATTTGTGTCAAACAATGATTGTCTCCAATTTTCTGTAAAGTGAATGAAATTTAAATGACAGTTGTCTGAGTTCATAGGGAATAATTTTACCCAATTATATCGATACTCTTCACAAATATTAAAATACGTTGTCTGTGTATAAAATACTGAGAACCAGACTTGACTAATAGAAATTACTTACTTGAAATAATCCTGACAGAGAGCCATACCCACTCTTTCAATTTTTTTCTACTGTTATAAGAACTACAATATTAACAATTGTGGGACCAATTGTAACATTGATTGCTGCCATGTATGTAATTGGTGATGATAATTCATGCTTTTTATTTGTATCATCGACCCTTAGTCTACCAACAATATTTTAGCCTACAGCGTATGGTTTTAAATACTGTGGTCTACCTTAGTGTACTTTCATGGAGGCCTGCATGATAGCAACTCCCCAAAGTCCTAATGCAAAGCTTTTCTGGTCTAAACTTGTGTTTTTATATCATGTATTATATCTGATGCTGCAGAATGTTTAGACCAAAGGAAGTTTCTCAACTGTCAACTGTCGTTTCATTTTGCACCGAACCAGTGTATTACTATGTACTTCATTCAGCATCACTTTGTTTGCTTTTGAACCATACATAACAAACAAGCAAAACGGTGGTCATAGAAACAATTGGTGTAGTAAACGGTTGAGAATGATATATATATATATATATATATATATATATATATATATATATATATATATATATATATATATATATATATATATATATATATATATATATATATATATATACTATATATATATATAAATATTACAAATAGATATACCTTTTATAAACAGTATAAGCTGGTCAAAGTGCATCAGTCCAGAGATGTAGAAACAAAAGCGTACAACCACTGGGCACATTGACACTGGGCAGAAACACTATTGTGCAGAATATGGGATGTAAAGTGAGCAAAGGTAGAGGGTTGTGTATGTAGTGAAGTAACACTACGAAATTGTCACACCGAAACGTATGATTAATTTCGTTAAATCATCTGACTCAAACATCACCATCTGGTGAACAAGTTTGGATAAATCCCGTGTCAGAAATGATTCATTTTAGTTTCAAAGAAATTCATTCTGATCGTGAAAACGTCGTATATACTTAATTTCATAACTATGATGGAACCTTACCAAGCATCCTGCGGTTAGACGCTTGAGGTCTGTCCGTCTATGTTTCAAAGCACCTGACCCATTCATGTTGCAAATATAACCGTTTTAATGAAAACCAGGTAATCAGAGTACCTTCTTATGCTGTTATTTGAGTCTTCACAAAAATAATGGAAGCATATATGGACATGCTTTCATTAAGACAGATAATCCGGTGCTGTCTTGAGGTCCACATTCAGGCTAATTACAGCATCGTAAACATGTCAGTCACATACTTGATTACTGGTGAGATATATGAGACACGATGAGTGCAAGCTTGTTGCCTGTCGAGTAGGAACTTCCCGCTTCTGTACACAACGAGTATGTGCGTAAGGGCTTACCACATCCTTAAAATTACTCCTGTTTGTGGTGGAGAGATTAATGTGAAATGTTGTGTTTTTTTACCTCAAGGATATATATATATATATATATATATATATATATATATATATATATATATATATATATATATATATATATATATATATATATATATATATATATACATATACATATGGAGTATGTGCGTTGTACTTAATTAATTAATTAATTAATTGATTAATTGATTTAACACAGCATGAATGGATGTGGTGCTCTTTGAGGAATTATTTTAAAAAATGCTATGGCCCATGGGCTTCACGCTGTGAATGTGAGGAGATAAGAGTCACACTGTTGGACCTTCAGGATCATACATTAGAACGGATTTAGTGAAAATGTGTTCAATGAACATACAAAATACAGTACTGTGTATGTAAAATGAAAATTTGAAGCTGTATTGAAGCTTTTGAAACATCGGTACGTTAAATCCCTATTATCAGCCATCTCGATGTTTTCGTTGTTGCGTTTTGATAATATAATCATTGTTTATTTTACGTATTGAAATTTCTCTTGTGTTGCTTGAGGTTGCAAGATAATTTCTGTTACAGCAGAGTTGTTTTCAATACAAAATGTATCATTTGAAGTTCTAGAAGTGCCAAATGAAGTAGTTAGGTTGTCCACTGGGGAAAAATTGTTGTCTATTTAGGCTTGCAATTTTTAATTTTACTTGTCTCTTGGGCTTGTAATTTTCAATTTTACTTGTCCCTCATTGGCAGCTTTTCCTTTTCCTTTTTGCAAATTAATGGATGTGCCCCCCCCCCAAAAAAAATAGGTGGAGTAACGATTTTATTTTACCTCCCTCCCCCACTTTTGACTGTTTTTCAGAATTATGATTTTTTTCTTTCTGTACATGATCCCTGAAACAATCAAATCTCCCAAGGTATATATATACTATTCTTCATCATTGAATAAAAACTGTGGGGACTCCATCACCGAAGTACATCTAATTATTTCTTATTGATGTGAGCATATAAATAAGCAGCTGAGCACACCCCTGGCACACCGTTGTAGGGCACACCCGGCATGTATTTGAACATCGTTTGCCACTGTTGTCGATTAAACCTTCAGGCAACGCAAGCGTGATCAACTATAATTTTGAGCACAAATCTTCAATAGACAAATTCACTTTTCTAATGACTGGCGCAAATGGGGACCACTTTATGATTAAAGAAGTGGCAGAATTCATAAATCTATCCTTTGAAAAGCATATAAATAGATCATAACACTTATACACCCAACATGCAGGACTATGGATGCCCCAGTGGCTGTTAGGTGTTAGCCATCTTGTATTTTGCAAATGGCACAATGCAAATACAGTAGACCGTTTTTGTTTGTTTTTTGTTCTATAATTGGATTGTATTGCAATTTATATGTCATACCATGCTTTACGAAACTGCAAGTTATTCGGTTTTATGTACAATAAAGCTTATATTTAAACGGGAAGCCAACCTTCAGCACCTTCCCTCATGCCTGCAATGACAATGCTTGTAAACGTGTGCATTTTACCGTAGACAAACTTAAATACTTGCAGATGGCAAGGCCTATTTCGATTTTGCAGTGAAACAGTATATTCCTGTTAAATGGACAAAATCAAACAGCTGTCTGTTTTGCGCGGCTTTTGAATTTTCCAACTGCAAAATTTACCAACTTTGCAGTCATGATGTTTTGCACCGTCCGCCATTATCTTTTGTAACCCTCCAAAAATAGCCCAGAATGGGCATTGAATCCATTTTACATCATTATAAATAAGCTTTGATCACGTGCCCCTCAATGTCCAATCAAATTCGTGACATGTCCAGTGTCTCATGTCCACAATGTTTGGAAAACAAGTCGTATCACGCAAAAATTGTTAGATGCAACATTTTCACATCATATTTCCACAAGACTTTAGTGGAACAAATTTTCACACAGGTAAAGGCCGGGAGTGAATATATCTTACGGAAGGCAAGCGAAATGTGCAGTTTAATCACCGCACGATGACCGTAGTAGATGAGCGAAGAGGTAACACGATGTGTTGTTGAACGGTGTGTGGGATGCATCACGTCGTTGTTGGTGTTTTTAACAAAGTTTTGTTGTTTTAAAGTTATTAAAATTTTTGCATGTAACAAATCAGTCCTACAAAACATAATAAGAATGAAATGCAAGATCGAATGCGGGAAAAATGTACGTATATAGCAGAAAATCATGCCCAGGAGCATGCGATTTAGCGTACTCCGGCAGCCACATAATGTTCATACGCGAGTGTCAGGAAATCAGCTTTCTGCATCAGTGAGGCCCTTTTAAGGAGTCACATTACATGAAATTTACCTCATGTTGGACCTTCTTATGTTGATATGCAAAACCCCTGAAAGAGACCCCTATCCATCAGTCGCCTTTGGGCCAGCGCCTGTCGTATAGCTGGGTTTATTCCGTTTATGGCAGCATTTACTTCTGCTACACACGGATTAGATGGATGTACGCGGTTTTACGATGAGTCTTAAAATTTGTTGGGAAGAAAACGATATTTTTTACAATGCAACACAGTCTCTCATTGGCGACCATCTCATTACAGTCCCACATGCATATGCCAATCATGTGTGTGACATTCTTTCTATTCTGCGAGACCTTTAGCCCCTCCCTTTTTTTCAGTAGGTGGACACTAAACAGAGACATATATGGACGCAAGGAACAGTTCAACAGCGCAAATAATTGCAAGTGCACATTCCAGTTTCAGTTGCACCATTTGTTTTTCAAACAAACATGAAACACATATCAGGTGATTATTCTCCCATATTTAGCAAAACCTCAAGATGCAAATTATTAAAAAAAAAAAAAAGAACTATTTTCTACAACGTCAAGATACACACGAAGCATGGTTGTGTAATTTGGCCATGAAAGCTATATAATGACATGTAGGGGTGTCCTTATTCTTCTAGGTGGAAAACATCGAAATTTCTGTATCTTTATTCACTGAAATTATTATGTACCACAAGGTGGCTTGTCATCACCCCCTATGGAACATTACTGTCAGCTTTTTATACTTGTCACACAGAAAAATCATTCCACGCTCTGTGACCGTCGCCCCTATGCAACAATGAGAGTCCTATGTAATCTAAGATTAAATGGGCAATTGGCTGGCGCCGATTCCAAAAATACAGTCAGGTACACTGTTACTTTGACTTGAATTACCAAATTCTGTTGAGCACACAGGCACATGCTTCGTACAGAGGAAGTCTCGCAACCTTTTGGGCGGGAATCGAGCCTGTTATCAACGACGCCACGGTGGCTTGAACTAAGATATCTGCTGACCTAACATTTAAATCAATACAGTTACGGATGATCTAGGTACACTCTGTGTATATGCTGCCCGTAGGATATACATGCGTAGAGGATAGAGCAGTTTAAATCATATAAGTAGGTCTAACCCTCCTTCCAACTCTTGATGAGACCATAATTAGGCCTAATGAAAAGCCCATGGTTGCTCTCTTTCTCTCTCTTCATTCACACACACACACACACACACACACACACACACACACACATATATATATGTGTGTGTGTGTGTGTGTGAATATATATATATATATATATATATATATATATATATATACATATGTTGCGTGTGGTATGTGTGTACAAGTAACTCGTTCTTGACAAGAGGTTCTATACATTTAACCCAATTTGGTTAATTTTCATATCAAATTCCAGAGTGGTGTAGCTTTCACTAGTTAAGTTCTTCCGTACGGAGCCCCAAAGGGGTCATGATGGAAAAAAATGCGTTCCCTCGCAAAACTTCTGCGTTCCCACTCAAAACTTTTGCGTGGGAACGCAAAAGTTTTGTAAGGGAACGCAAAAGTTTTGCGAGGGAACGCAAAACCTTTGCGTGGGAACGCAAAACTTTAAAGTGGGAACACAAAATATTTGCGAGGGAAAAATAATTCTTTTCATGGAAGGGCATAAATTTTAATATATTATGGCGCCTCTGCTTTTTGCTGGAAAAAACATAAAGTTTTGCGTGGGAACGCAAAACGTTTGCGAGGCAAGGAAAAAAAATAATCCTCATGTCCCCTCTGGGGCTCCGTAGCTCCGTAAATGAATGCTGTCAAAGATTTTACATTTTACCAAATGTAGCCACAGCATCTTAATATTTGAAACGTGGCTTTATAATATAACACCTTATTTAATGAGCTACTCTGAGTACATATGCGGTATTAATAATAATAATAATTATAATAATAATAATAATAATAATAATAATAATAATAATAATAATAATAATAATAATAATAATAATAATAATAATAATAATAATAATAATAATAATAATAATAATAATAATGATAAAAGTAACCGAAATCCCATTCGGTACCCATGGGAAACCAACTTACGCTAACGCCAGTGTTGACAGTGTTGTCGATCATTGTGTCCCGAGGGACAATCGAATACTTATTAGACCTGCTGCGCGTAACTCGGGCATGCTATCATCTTGTCTTCACTGGAGCCAATTTCTACATCAATGTCCCTCCAACACAAGCATCCGTATTGTATCACTGAGACGATGACCCATCACGTGTGTAACTGTGGAAAATTACCGTTCTCTGACTGAGTTTAGCGTCTTGATGTTTCTCTTTCCTTCCCCGTGCCCGATAGTGGTAGCCACCATTTTCTGAAGATTTTTATTCCACTGCCAATGCCACTTTGTTTTTGTTGTTTATTTATTCATACTCCAGCAGCAAATAGACGCAGGTCGCGTATTATCACAGTCAAATAGACTCGTGTTTCTTGTATTTTTTCAGTTTACCATAAAAGGTGTGATTTAATGCAATTTTCCTTTACCGGGAACTCGTAGAAGACATACTAAATTGACTTAAAATAGAAGCCAACATCATATAACTACTGTTGGAAACGAAAATGACAATTAGGTTGCCAGAAGGTCATTTTCTTGTTGTGTCCATGAACATAATTGCTTGTCTTCATTAATTCAATGTCAGTGTAAAGTAAATCATTCGCACTTTCCGGCATATTAAAGATACACGAGACTGCTTCTCAACTTTCAGAAAAAATCTTTACAATACCGAAATAATTCGACAGATTACTTATTGATTTATTGGAACAAACATAAAACAGTATCACATGAAGAAGCGAATCATAATTTGATTGCAAGAATCCAACCATTTTATAATAAGAAATCGTATTTAATTTATTCTGAAAATGAACGTACGATAAATTTTCGTAGTAGTTTAACACAACTACAGTAAAAAAGATGGAAGTTGTAGAGTTACAATCAAATGAAATAACACTGTGCTCTCGTACTGAAAGTGATATTCAACACAGTCAAATATATTCCAGCATATATACTGCAGTAAAAATGTTAAACGTATTCCCTGCAGGGCTTTGTAAGTACTCATCTAATACAATCGCCGTGTGATGGTCGTAATGCACACATCTGTCGGTTGGGCAACCTGTAACAACCATGCTGTTATTTTACAAGGTTAGATATTTCATTTTCATTGTGCTTTTATTGTACGATGATATATTATTTGGTGCATTATCTTTGGTAATACTTCATATAGGCCAGCAAATAAAACTAAAGAGAGATGTTCGAAATAATATGTACACAAATCGAGCATATTTTGTAACATTCTAAAAATACATGCATGCGCTTCAGTAACTGTCCTTGCAACATCTCCGATACACAGAGCACAACATGAATGTAATATTTGTATCTTGTGCCTTTTAGAGCTAAATGTGGTGAAAAACGTTAGTTTTGTCGCTTATGTTAGCAACGTGTACAGCCACTGACTATTTTTAATCAAAAATGGGAACCTGAGAATACATCCTGCTTAATTGAGCTCTTGATAATAGAGAAATATTCTGGCTATTCGACGCTCATGTGTTTTTCGAGCGAAGAGAGACAGATTTCTATTTCAGTTACTTACAGAAGGACGTACATTTAAAAACACATGTACAGACATTTTTTGTGTCTCAAGAGCGGTACACCCACCTCATGTTTCCCCAAATTACCGCTAGAAAGTCTTGAAAAACATGTACGTGGTTATGTTGTTAAATCCATCCACACATGGAACCTGTCAGGCAACATTATACTAATGAACTAATGAAGTGAAGTTCGCATACGACTCGTTCCTATACATTACAGCGGATGGCTGCAAGAAACCTTGACCAGGTTGCAAAGAGGAGCAAACGGAATACCAATGCTGCTGTGACTAAACATTATTGCGTCATAGGCACAGGGAGACGATGCCCATAGTCAAGAACGATGTGTCTGCAATACGTCAAAGCTAAGTTTCAGGCTGCACTGGAACAAAGGTTGCAGGTTGGCGTGTTTGACCATGATAAAGAATGTACAGGTCGCGGAGGCCCTCTGCTTACATGTAAATGTGTAATTAATGAATATCTGATCATAAGCGTCCACGTTTGTACTGTGACGGGGGGGGGGGTCTAAAAGGTGCACTGGTTGTACTGAAGTGCTGAAAAATGTTGTATTTCCAGCATGCACTGTGTTAGTTCTTAGTTGTAGCCGCCTTTTAAATACAATGTATTAATCTAGTTCCTGAGAGAGATTGGCTTCATTTGGGTGTAATACTGTAAAAAAAAAAAAAAAAAAAAAAAAAAAATCACACGTAACATGAATATGGACTAAAATACAGAAAACTGTAAAAGGTCTTCATGAAAAAAAAAACATTTTCACATGTCGCCAATAAAAGCAGAACCTGACACAAGACGATATGAGAATGTCCAACCAAACAACATACACATTTGTTCGATCCTAATAAACAAAAACAAAAGGGCCAGGACAGACCTGCGCTTAGTTTACCTAATATGTACAGACTAAAGGACCCCTGTAGAACCTGAGGGATTGAGTGAAGGTCGCCCAGATGACGGAAATTGGCCGGTAGGAGATCATAACCTTCGGGATGAGCTGAAGGTTGACCATGTACACGCTCCACTTTGGCTTTATCCCTAATTGGGCAATGTGTGCAAGTCCTGGCTTATGTACTTCTCGAATTATAAAGTGACGTATAAGATCCATATAGGTAAAAGAAGCCCTGTGACTTTGGGGTTATCAAAACCACCCATGCGAAGCCTCAACCGAGGCCTTTCGTACTGGTTGTCATCATGTGTAACATCAAAGGCGTATCTTAAATAATCTATATATCATACAAAAATAAAAGTCCTCGGAAATCAAGTGAATGTTACCGGTGCACATTCTCTGACCACAGGCAAAGAACAGTCATCATGCACAATATCAGAGTGATATTTCAATTTCTAATAGATTTATCATATTCAAACGAATTTCACAAAAGTGATCCTGTAACAGTGAGGTTTATGCAAAGGTTACCCAAATACAAATAATGCAACCAAGGTCTTTTTGATGAACGATCATTTGTTCAATTCTAAAACCTAGGTCAAACAGTTATTTCATTGTCCCTAAAATTGTTCTGGGGACCTTCTGAACTAGGCCAAATTTACCGCATGTGCAAATTTAAAACCACAGGCCCTGCAATGAAATTTTTCAGGGGGGATTTGCCCAGCTATTTCAGAGAAGATTTCATTCTAAAAGTTTTGTTGGAGTGACCACAAAAGTCATCAACAAAAATTACCGAAACATGGCCTGTTGAATAACCTTGAAATATATCCCATGCAATTACCCTGGGATCCCATTCTAACCATGTTAACTTAACAAGTGTGCTTATTGTTCACTATACTATTTCAAAAAGTTGTTAAAAGCACGAAATGCACCAGTTACTTGATAAATGCGATATAATGGGATTAAAATAACATTGTACTAAGTTTGAAGAATACATAGCAAGCAGTTTGGACGACAAAAGGAAAAAAGTTACAAAAACACAAAAGCCATAAAAAATTGAAGCTTCTCATATACAAGAAGGAATGATATATTCCCCGCGTCACAGATATGCAAGATTTATTAAAGCACAAGAATACATTCTTAAGGAAGAATTTCAACGGAAATACAACAATTGTTATTGTCTAAATTTTCATAAAATACTAGATGCCATATCTAAAGAGTGGAAAAGAAAACCTATGCACGATGGAAATATTGTCAGACTGCTAAGTCAGAGAAACAGATTACTCTGGGACATTGTAACTAAAGGATTGGAAAAATAAACAAGTTAGTATACAATACATTTGCTCTGGCATTATCAGAATTTCCAAGCTGCTTGTCAATGCAATGACGAGCAGACTTGAGAAATGAGGACATCGATGATGACTTGACACAAAATAATTTTAACAAATTGTACGTTAGTTCCGCTATTATTATTTTATTATTTTTGTCTTGGACAGCGATTTGATTGCTACAAACAATACAGGTTCGCTTGTCGCACATCATGTTATCATAGTTGTCCCATGAACTTTGTAATCTAAAGAAACAGTTGTGAGGCATCTGCACATGCATGACCTGACTGCAGAAACTAAATAAATGACAAGCGTTGTATCTGTGGCCTGTGGCAATGGTTTAGACTAATACGGAGTACAGACTATCAGGTGGTTGTACATCCAACGCAGCGTGCTTACGAGCTTCTCAGTTGCATATTCGCCAAAGGCACACATATGCTCTGTCTGATTCCTGAATAGGTTTTTGAGATACTTGGAATATTAGACTTCATAACTGGTTTAATATGCATGAACAAACAAGTTGTAAAAGGGTGTGTCCACGTCGCTCGTCCAGATTAAAAGATTACCTGCTTACCTAAATTATAGAACTCGGTTTGCCCTATTTGTTCTTCAAGATTTAATCTTGTTTTAGATGAGAATAAATTTACTCGACACAACTATACTGACATTGCTACATCGTTTTCTTAGACACCTATGTTTACTGCTATTAAACATCGATCTTTTCTGTGATGCCATTTATACAAGTGCACAGGCTTACACGTAGCTAGCAATGATTTATTTATAAAGACAAACTAGACAGCTGGAATGAGCAAAGATAATGTAAACTGTACAATTTTGATATATTCCAACCAGTAGGCTATTTTTTCTGTATAAGATGGACTGTCCTAGGTACCAGAGGACGCGATGACATGTGTTGTATGTCACTAACGGTTGCTTTCAAGCTGGAAATTTGAGGTGTCCATGAATTTTTAAACGCACCTTGTGGATTCAGATTCAAATAAATTTACCTCGTTTTTGCTCTTGGCACCAAATTAAAGCAGCACCCCTACTACCTATATACATGAGAATCTAGGAACACGGATTTCATTTTATTATTCTCCAATTACAAGCCTCTGATAACATTAAATGGCATAAATCATGTTTCATCCCTTCCATAGTAGTTAACTAAAGCAGTCGAAATCAGCGACATTGCACTAAATAACCATTGTTTGACACAAAACATGACAATTTTGCAAAATTCAGAAGCCACGAAACTAGGTTTACAGTAGCCACCTAATGGGTCCAGTGGAAACAAAATATCGAACTAAACTTGAAAACCACTTTGTCTGTCTTTATAATCATCAATTAAAACTCGTTGGAATCAATAATTTTTAACCATCCTTTGCAGTTGGCTTGAATCAATTTTGGTGAGAGTAACTCGAAAAACAATCATAGAGTAATGAGCCTAGCCTAAATTTGTGAGATTGACTGAAATTATTGAAGAGCATTTGACTTTTTGAGATAAATGTTGCAGAACGCACTGCACTTTTCCTACAAATATATACCTTCTAGGCTCGGATCATAATTTACAGTAATTAGTGAAACTAGTGAAAGTGAGCGATATTCTTTTGCTCTGAACCTTTTTCCGTTTACATTTCAAAGGAACAATGGTGGATTCATCTAAATCTTAATTTGCACGATAGGTAACGCTACATTGTTTAATTAATATCCGCCGTTTCCTCCAACATTAGCAACTGTTGGTGAGGATGTACCTTTGCTTGATCACTGTTTAAAGAGGTGACTGGGAGACTGTGCTATTCTTTGCTAAGATTTCTTGTTTTAAAAGGATTTTGCCACTTTCCTGCTGAGAAAAGCAAGCACGCTATAGCGACACAAATTTAAATGCATGAACCTGTAGTCTTCTCTATAACGGTCAATCAGATACTCATCATACTTAGTTTGGGTGTACCTTGTGTGTGATTGTTCAAAACCGCCAGCCCAATTGTTCCTAAATCACACGAAAAAAACTTCAGAATACCTTACACCACGATCCAGTGAGCATGCGCTGCTGCTCATTTTTTTTCAAAGTTTACCTGACTTGACAGCCACCGGTACTTTTAAAAAGAGTCTGATTCGGCACGTTCATTCGCTTATATATATATATATATATATATATCAGTTTGTCAACCGTTCAAAGTTGTAACCGGTCAAGAACCAGTGGCCACATCCTCTTCGAACTTTGCGTCTTATATGTCAGTAGTCTCAGCCCTCATTGTATTGTTGCACAGCCACTAAATTACTGTCTGTCCATATAAGACAGCTTTAAAAGCCGTGCCTTGTGTAATGGAGGAGGCCAATCATGTTTGCAGGGGTCTGTTTTTGCAGTCAAACTGCAGTAGTCGCATGACAACTATGGGGCGCCATTCATAAGGGAGCGAAGTTAGACGCTTGTTTGCAGTTTTGACCAATGAATATCAGAGAATCTTTTGTTGCATCAGAATTGTGGGCATTAATTATGCAAAATAAGTATGTGCGAATAAAATCCTGTATGTATTGCATACGGAACTTTGTGGGTCCATTTTTTTGGTTTATGCGCAGCCTAACTTCGCAAATACCGTAAAATGCCCAAACGCATGCCCCAACACGGTACTAAATGTTTTGCGATACAAGATGCTCTTAATCTTCAACCGGCGGCGTTTCAAACATTTAAAAAAAAGGTGTTGTTGTTGTTGTTGTTGTTGTTGTTGTTGTTGTTCTTCTTCTTCTTCTTCTTCTTCTTCTTCTTCTTCTTCTTCTTCTTCTTCTTCTTTTTCTTCTTCTTCTTCTTCTTCTTCTTCTTCTTCTTTTTCTTCTTCTTCTTCTTCTTCTTCTTCTTCTTGGGTTGTAAGAAATTTTCAGAACTCAGTGAGGAAAGGACATTGCTAATTGCTTCGAAATGCACAGGAAAACTTATGGGTGCCCTCACTCCTTAATTGGTCCAACAGGTTGCGCTGCTTGTTTATCAGTTTTGCCCCCATTAACATTTTTAAAATTTCCTATTCATGCATCAAGTATTACATACCACACTATCAGATTGTACATGTAGAATAAACCATATCAAACATAATAAACGGATAGATTGACAGAGGGTCGCTTTGGATAGGCTTACCTGCAAATATGTTGCAGCTACACTCGTAATACTCAAGCGTTAAGGAGTCATTTTCGGCTATGTTTGTTTGTTGCCATGGCTATTTATTTCTCCGTATTTTGCTATCAATGTATTTTATCAATGAATCCTCTCTATCTGGAAGTTTCTTATGAAATCTGCAATAATAGATGTGCATTTTTCCTACGTTTAAGAATATATCAAGAAAAAGGTTAAATTCTATCCGTTTTTTGCCGGTAAAATATCAGTATTTGTCCAACTGATTTGAACGCCAGTTTCATTTTACTCGGCGCACGTGTTACTTGATTCCAGAAAATTTTCACACAATTGCCTTCAAATAACAAACGTACTAGTGACTCTTCTGATTTTGTGCTAAAATCACACGTGTGGTCTTCTTATAAATCCTCTGTTAAATATGTATATACACACATATATAAATATATATATATATGTATATATATATAAATATATATATGTATATATATATATATATACATATATATATATATATATATATATATATATATATATATATATATATATATATGGTAGTGACAACTCCATCTAAAAAGGCGAAAGTAAGAAAGATATAAGGTCATGACAATGTTCCATGTGCAATCTGTTACATTGTTGTTATCCATTAGCATGTTTTCAAGACGTGTCTTCATTTGAGTTAGGTTAATGCGTTTCGTTTCCCTAGCTATTCAAGAAAACTTCAACGGCGTAGTGCTCCGGACCTGAGTATCAGCACTGATCTCAATTTCAGCTCCACGTGTGTAATGGTCACTTCAGGTACTACATGTGGCCATCTAGTTGTCCATTTGAAAATAACTGTTCATAAAACTTAATGTCTACAGTGTCCTTATCTATTAGGCCACGGAATTCCATTTGTAATATCGTCAACGACCACTCGGATTCGAATCGAGAACTGGAAAAGAAGATTTGCTTTACAGCATTTCTGTCCGTTGGTGTACACGGACGAACTGTTTAATAATGGTACCATGCAGCTATTGTCATGTATTAGTGCCTCCGCAAACACACTGAGAGTTTTTACTTTTACTTATTTCGAAGACTGTATGACAGTTATTTAAATTTAATGACTAAATCGTCCATCATTTGAAAAGCTGAAACGACTGTTTGTTATTTTAAGCTTGTGCCGTCATTAACAGCATACATAAAGAAATATAAACGATATACACATCTTCATAGTTTTAAAGGTATTGAACATTCATATTTTGAAGTTTACTTAATTGACACGTCTTTGATGTATTGTTCATTGGTTAAATCTGTGTCATAAACCAATTAAGGAAAGTTGAATTGTAGTCTCTACCCTCCTTGCATAAACTAATCGAGGAAGTTGAATTGTATCTCTATTCATAATACTTTGAAGATATTTAATTCAATTACTATTGGCAACTTTACTCTTACAGACAATTCTCAATTATTGGGAACATAACATGAACTCAGGCATTTATTCACTTACCTGATTTTTCGTATGCATATCAACATTTGTATGTGTTTTTCTATGTATGGAGCATGGAGTCTGAAAGACGATCAGCTTGAACTTAATACTTTTTAAAGGTCCTCCTATTAGTATAAATTAAAAGACTGTGACTCGTGCCATAAATTAATTGCATGTGCATATATAATTTACCTATTGACAGAAATTGGAATTGCATCGTACTTTATGATACTTTTGAAGATAGGAGAGTTCTAAAATTTTATTTGCACATATTTCAACCTGACTATTCCCATTTAGCTGCACAATGTCATCCTCAGGCCTAGACCTCTGCGAAATTTGGAGTTTCGCTTAAAAAAAAAAAAGAAAGAAAGAAGAAATTTAAAAAAGGAGAAAGAAAGAGGAACGAAGTAATGAATTCTGGGAATAAAAAATACCTGTGTAGATGCCTTGCTATAATGACGGAGTACTATGTGCCACTCTTCATCATTGTCGCCGGTGAATCTGCCACATGGAATTAAACGGCCAAATCGTTCACTTCCTTGGCACAAAGGAAAAGCGGCCCTGGGGATACATGAACATGTGGCTACCTGTTAGCATTTGACCTACACCAAAACGAAGTATTTCCCTCTGCATTATTTTGTTTTTTGTCCTCGAATTTACCGCCGAAATGTTCCCGCCGATTACCAAAGAACTTTGAACGTCAAGTCTCAGCTTGAGTGTAAAGTGGCTCTACTCACAAAACGTGTTTTGTATCGAATATGCCATAGGTGTCGATACCAGAGTTATCGTAAATGTGAATTTCAGAGGAAATTATATATTTATATTGTAGTGTTTCTACTGTGGATATAGAACGCACTTTTGTGCATGTATTTGGTTTCAGAGGATTATGGCTTCTTTGTAACTGTGATGATGATGATTATAGTTATATGGTGCACCGTGTCAGTATAACTGTAGGTGAATATGGTTGGCCAAACAGGTCATAACTTACTATTTCCTACGTCAACTAATTTGAAATGATTTTCCCTAAGGAATATAAATTTTCTGCTGGTAAGAGTTCAATTTATGCCCGCAGAAAGGTAGTTCATGCTACAAGCCATTTGGTTTGCCAGGCACATCATTTCCTATTATGCCTTGCGCGCATTCGGTCAAGCAGTTAGAAAGCTGCATCCGAAGCGAATATAAAATTTGCATTTTGTGCACATAAATTGCGTGTGATGATTTGTAGCTCGGATTAAATGTTTTATTCTTTTCTCTTTTTTAATTTTTGTTTTGTTTTGCTTTTGCATGCATTAATCGATTTGCATATGCTGTGAACATTATGTTGTGACCTGATTGGCCAGACATGTGCTAGTTGCCTGACGAGTGTGGGCCGCGGTTGCGTAAAATAACAGGGAACTTGGACACCTCTCATGGTTAATCGACATATCCACACATGGTCCCCATGTTGCCAAAGACAGAGGAAATTTGCGATGAAAGTTTCATCTATTTAATTTACTTAATTTTGAGGACGCTTGTTTGCAGGTCTTTAGTACCCTATTCAATCCTTGTTTCCTAAATATATTAAACATGTTTGACAAAAAGGAAATGTAATTTGTCCCCAAAAGCAAAGTAAAATACATTGATGTGCTGGACACACAAATGACAGTGCATCCAATTTTGAGAAGGGGTTTTGCTTTCTAACCTTGCCTGCTCCAATCGAGCAAAATTGCGGGCATGTGAATTGTCGCCTTCTTGAATGACATGTTAACAGAACACATTTTTGATGCAACTGTAGATAGATAAAACCGATGGCAATGGCACACCCCGGGTCAATAGCTCTACTTTACGCCACTGCACCTATTCGGCGCCAGGAGAGGCTTTTGGCTGCGCTATTTTCTAACCATGAAGTTGTAATAACACCTGTATGTACAATACTAAATGGAAAGAAAAATGCAAAAAGTTTAGGTAATGCGGCCATTTGTAATTATTGCGGCAAAGGATAGTTTCATTACACGAAGCAATTCGTAAAAACATCTTTTAGAAACTGTAATATATCAGGTAAGTTGAAAAATGTTATAAAAGATAATAAATTGAAGAAGTATGTTTTAATTGGAAGCAAAGCATAGTTAACAAGCCCCTACGGAGTTCTCAAACATAGACAGTCTCTTATTTGTTGGAAATGTATGATTTCATTTCGGAAAATAATTTAGCTTTTGATGACAAAGGTTTCCGACAGTTCAACTCAAAACTACCACATTTTGTTGCGGAGTATGTATAGCATAATGAAATAAGTGGAGCATGTTGTATTGACATTACGGAAAGTAAAACCACCCGTAGGTTCCATTCATGGGTTTCTTACTCACACATAGCTGGGCGGCAATTGCAAATGCCCCAAACGTCATTAGCAAAAAAGAGAAATATAGGCATAGGATTATTTCTGCCTTGGGCGAACCAAAGAGATATTGGACAAACTGGATTTTATATTAAATCAAAATTTAATTTCATACGTGATGATGGCTTTCTTCTAAATTATACATGAGAGACGGTTCCAGTAACCGAACAAATGATCTATGCATAAAATTTTAAATTTACCACTATCTGAGTCCTCTAAGTGTAAAGTCTCTTAAATCAATGTTTGCTGATACTTGTGTTTTGCCTATATTCCTCCTTACGAAAGTATTCAAATGTATATGGATTAAAGCCCTCTTTCCTGTTGTTGTTTTACTAAATTGTGTTTAACTAAATGTCAAATCTACAGTCGAGAGTTAGAGCAAGTCTCTCTGTAAGAATTCCAACAAGATCATGGTCGTCTCAAAAATCTTCTTTTATCTCGCCGTTACATAACGAGCCAAGGACAAGTGTATTTCACCAAATAACGCGTGTATGTATAGATATTTAGAGCATATATGGCCGATTTTTCGAGGAAACTTTTCTATAAATACAAAAATGAAATGGTTTTGAATGATATTTCTGTACAATTATTATATTTTTGTTATATCTTTTTACCTATAATACCTTGCTGCTAAATATTACAAATCTCACCACGAAACAATATTACATTTTGCTGCAAACTATTGCAAATTGCCACAGTATCACTAACTTCTGCAAGGCTATTATCACAAATTGCCGCATGACAATGGGTCCAAAAAAAAAAAAAAAAAAAAAAAAAAAAAAAGCTCCATAAACATTGATTATTTATCCCGAGCTTTCAACGCGCAACATTGGCTGAATACTTAGAGTCTGGCTATTTCAGGTTTCAGAACAATGGTTACTCGTGGCGGAAAAAAATCACTTGCTGCACATTAACGCATAAGCCTACACCTTTTTCAGAGCGTTGGCTGCATTGTGCACAACCAACGCCAAGGAAATCTATTGACTCAGACTTACTCTGACCAGGAAAGGTTTAAAGAATGAATTTTATCAGTGAATATTATGACCAGTTGCGCACGTCTGTGTTTGGCTCAGGCTTACCTCCTAGTTAAGATACGCAACTAGTGGTAGGAAATCACAGCTTAACTGCAAGTTAACGCCAGGTTGATCACTACGTGCTTGGTTTACCCAGGGTGGGATCAAGTGCGAGTCTGGCAACCGCAGGTTGAAACCGCACATCTACACACTCTCATCGTGGGACCGATAGAATGAAGTATTTTCTCACACTTTGTATTGGCAAAATAGGCTAGCCTGGATAGGTTTTGATGTAAAAGGACATGCTAATTATAAAATTAGTTCACTTGCATAATGGGTGCAGGACATACATGTGTGTACATGTACATGCAGTAAGATCCGGCATCATGAGTGGGAAATCAAAAAGTTCCAACACCATTTGAAGAGAAACGTTATGCGAGCTGGTGGAATCATGTAAAGATGTAATTGGAAACTAAAAAAATGATGATTACAAAGAAAACAAAGTCAAAGGAAACGATTACCAGGCATGGAGTGAATTAAAAAACAGGCACACAGCTAAAAAGTGCCTGGTGAAATATGAAACGCAAAGTTGAGAATATGCAGATCAGTGTCACCTAAAGCCTATAGAAAAAATCCTGTTCTATTCCTAAATATTTCCTGCTTTTTCTCCACCTGGTTGAAATATGGATATAGCCAGTTGCAGACGTCTGCGTTAACCTGTGGTTATGGCAACCAGGACTTAAGCAGCTGTAAAGCTACATCTTCGTTTGCACACACTGGTGTTATCCTCAACATTACGTTAAGCGAGAGGTTAACTATAATCCTGCCACTGGCTTGAGCTTAGCGCAACTTGTGATCTTAACCTTGAGGACAAATATAGAATAACATTTCCCAGTAGCTTTTCAGTGGATCAGGTGGATTTGTAGTTGTAAAATGCAGGTTTAACAGACCTCTAGGCAACCTGGCTGGATACCTTGATTTACTGGAGCACATTGACAATGTGGAGACACGTCTAAAGAGAACACCAGTTTTGATAGATAGAAGCAACCCTTTCGAATTGTATGGCGATGGTGGGTTCATTTTCAGGTTCAGAGTTTCAAAACATGTGGATTTCGAAGTACTGAATTTAGTGGAAGCCAAACTTCAGCGTGTTCAAGGAAAGCGTCATGTATTCCTCCAAGGCTGCTCTTCATTACTCTTCAGTTTTATGAAAGTGGGTCATTTTTGCATGATGATGCTGACCTGCTTGGGGTGCATACACGCACTGTCAGCAGAATTGTATCTGTATGCAGTAGAGCACTTGCTTCATTATATAGAAGATATAAAGAATTCCACATGACACGGCCATGTGGATTTTTTTCTCCCACAGAGCGTTTAATCCTATGTTTTTGTCAAAAACCTACTTGGTTTAGCGTGCTTGCAGCAGCCGTTTCGACTCCATTTTGTTCACTTTCAACATTGCGTTGCTAAGGTACGTCACTCAAGAAAGAATATACCGTTACTCTTCTCTATCTTACGTAATCGGATTGGCTTACAAATAAAACAACAACCAATATGAATCGCTCTTTTATTTCATTTCGGTCGTAAAACCGTACCACACTTATGTTGGGAACGATTGTGTTTTCACATAGGTAACTATGGGAAACACGTATTTTTCCACGAGGTACAGAAATCAACAGGGCACAGGAATACTTTGTGAGATAGCAGGGTTACCTGGTATCACTGGTGCTATCGATTGTACACATATCCGAATCAGGTCACTAGATGGTGAAAATGCGGAAATATTTAGGAATAGAGAAGGATTCTTTTTTATAAATTTAAAGGCTATAGGTGACGCTGATCTGCAGATTCTCAACTTTGCTGTATGCTAACCAGGAAGTGCTCATGATAGTTGGATTTTCGATAATAGTGAAATATGTACCTGGTTTGAAAGCGGAGTGGTACCTGGAATTCTACTATGCAAGTGAATTAGTTTTATAAATAAAACACCCTTTTACATCAAAACCTGTCCAAGCTAGGCTATTTTGACAACACAATGCATGAACAAGTACTTCATTCTATGTGTCCCATGGTGACAGCGTGAAGATGATAACACCCTGCACACAAAGCATGTGTAGTCAACCTTCCTCTAACTTGCAGCAAGCTGTGATTTCCGAAGTGGATACATCCCAAGTTCAAGGGGTTTATCTGGAATCCTGCCTTTTTTAAATCCCGGAACGAAGCGTAGGGATTTAAAAATGCAGGATTCCAGATAAATCGGAAGAACAAGGGATGTATCCTTTTTATACCAAGCCTTCTTTGTTTTCATGAATATGAATGCATTTTAAAATGTATTTACCAAAGCAAATCAGTCCTGTGTTGAAATTTAGCCACGGGAATTAAAGCAGGGATATATGTGTAAGCAGGTGACATATATATCCCTTGAGAAACAAAGGAGGCATGGTATGATAGCCGCTAGTTACGTATTTTAACCAGGAGTTAAGCCTGAGCTTAACATAGACGTGCGCAACTGGCCAACAGTTTGACCCGTTGCGGACGTCTGAGTTAACCCGTGGTTATAATGACCAAGAGTTAACCTATGGTTAATTGAAATGTTGGTTTGCACACCTCGGTGTTATGGCTGCCTGTAAGTTAACTTTGTGGTCAACCCTGACCATGCCCCGGGCCTGGGTTAAGACCAGGTCATAACTTGGCTTTCTGTTTTGGTATTACATATACCTCTGTCCTTCGATTCTCAGCAGTTGGGGAGTGGTTTGCACTTGGCAGTGGAGGGTGAATTGAGTACATGACTACAACGGCTACATGTATAATGCTTTTCGATTGTGTTGAAACTGTAGAGAGACCTTTGAAGTGAACTCCAGTCATTCAGGACAGGAGCAATCCATTAGAAAAGTATGACGACGCTGGGTCGTATACAGATTTCATGTTCCTGAACATGTGGCTCTGTAGATACTTGATTGGATTGAAGCCAGGCTTCAACCCACACAGACACAAGTAGCGTCTGTGCTTCCAATTCTGCAACTTTTAATACCACTCCATTTTTTTTCTAGTGGTAATTTCTAAAGAATGATACAGATTTATTTTGGGTCCACACCAGCACAGTGAACAGGATAATATCTGTTTGCAGCAGAGCATTGGCCTCATTATACCGCCAATTCATATTTTTTTCATGTGGTGTGCTTCATAATATAGCCAGGCAACATGGGCTCATCGAATTAGATGCAAATGAGCAGTATGATAACATACATACAGCTGTACATAAACTTGAGAACAAAAACAAAGGAAGGCGACTTAAAAGGGCAAGACTGATAGCCCTATTTGAATAGACAATCACAAAAAGGTAACTTTGACAAGACTTGCATTTTTCAATTAATTTCATTTAAATTCAACAATAAACTTATAATATTTCTGAAGTTATGAAGTAAATAAAATGAACAAAAGCATTAACCTCGGTCAATTTCTTTGTTTTACCAGAAGTCATTGCACCGTCAATTCCGTAAATGGTAGTATAAAGGACCACTTTCTGCACCAATCTCAGAAATATATTTCATATCAATACGATAGATAAAAAGGCTGCCACAGTCCACCACCAGATGTCAAGGGTGTGAATGCACCACTGGGCTGTTGATTACAAATGTCGGTCAACAGAACAGGATACCTGGTCGGTGAAGCAAGCAAAGCTGATGGAGGCAAAGTGGTCCTGAAGATATCTGTTGAAGAATTGTTGATTGAATTACATGCAAAATACCTAACTCTCTCGGAAGCCTTTGTTTTTTTCAATTAAAATATCTTTTCTTTCACTTTGAAAATTCCCATGTGCTTCTGATTCCACTACTTGCATACTTTTCCTCTTGTGTGACCAGCTTAATGTTCGTATTGTGCTCTGTTTCAGCTAAATCAAGCATCCTTGACTTCACTTGTTCCTCTGGCCCCATGATAGCTTTACCTCTCAGTGATGTGTTCCAAGTACCACCAAAGGACTACTTGTCATTGTCACGTGTAGGTGACTTGTCCTGAGTAGCATCCGCAGATGTATCATGATCCTTGCCGATATCAGTTGTGTATTGTTTTGCAGTATCTGATTCTTTGGTCTCTCAAAAGACGACCAACAAATTAAAGAACATTTGATTCAGCCAAGCGTTTACATTTTTATGGAAATGAATATTGTCAAAAGTCAACGGCATCTATGAATTATCTAATTGAACTAAAGAATCAGGTTGTGGTTTTATGTGTTTTTTAAATGAAATGACGGGTGCCGTGTGAAGTCTTAATTTGTTTAATAATGTGAGCAGGAATGGCGACTTTATATATATATGAACTGAAACAACATGTGTATGTAATACAACTACAAACATCTTGTACTTCAATAAAACATGCATTACAGTAATCTTCTGTCTCCAATTATTTTAAGCCCATTTACTGAAATAGTGGCAAAATTCTACATTGAAATTTAAGTGATGAATTGCATAATTATTTTTGAAAGTGATGATTAAACGCAAATGTTGTTCGTAATATTTTATTTTGTGACTATTGGTATTCAATCTGTATAAAAACATTTTCTCTTTATTGTGACAGTATATGCAGGTGAACACTATGCAGACTTCTTATGGTACTCACAATTACGTTTCAGGAGTACCTGCGTTACATTATGAGGCAATTTCTTTACGTGTATGGATATCAAAACTTAATTCAGGATTAATTTCCAGGCATATGAATAGTTCGTAGTGCACAATCTTTGGGCATTTTGATGAAAATTACAAGAATTACACACAATCATGTGTCAAGATATTTTAGATTTTTGAGCACTTGGAGTTTAACCATTCAGTTTAGTATAGTTTACTTTGATCGGAAAATTGTGTACCAGTGTGTAATAGGAATAGGCCTTTAAATATATGTTAAACAATGACCTCCACGTTCATTAAAAAGAGTTTCAATGATTTATACACCATAAAATTAAAAGAAAAGGCAATCCTTTACAAAGGCAGGAGATGTGCATGTACATATACATTAAAATTCTCTACAGTGTGTACCCCTGGAACCAGGGAACAGTGCATAACCAATGTAGGAGATGGCCAATCCAGAGAGGTGGCTTTAATATGTAGTTAAAAGGCAAAATAAATAAGAATCAAACAAAAGTGCCCCCTGTTTGAAAGTGGCCTCCCCAGAGAGGTGCTCACTAATGAAGGTTTTAGTATATACTTATTATTTCAGGTCTACTTGATTTTAGTCTCATAGAATAAAGGTAGGATTCATTATACATGTAGCTAAATCTGCGCGACTGCATCCCCTTGAGAGTTAGCATCATTGTCAAACGGGTTGCTTGTCCTGCTAATCTGCTGGGGTACCATATCTGCAAGCATCTGTAGAATAGGCAAATCCTTTGAGTTTGCTTTCTTCCTCCAGCTTTCCCCTTCTCTTTTCTGTCATCAGACTCTTCTGTTTTCTTATCTTTCCTTAAGATTTCTCCACAGATTCCTCAGCTGTTTCACGGTTCTGAGTGAAATCCCATGCCTGGCATTCAATTGTACAGCTAAGCTTTACCATGTTTTTTTCTTTCTTGTTAATAATTCGCCCACCATTCTTCATGTTCCTAATGGTATCTTTTTGTTCTTCAACCAGCTCTGCAAGTATTACATTTTCCAATGACGTAAAGCTTTCGTTTTTTTTCAGTGATATTTTGACACAATGTTTCTGTTACAGTCCCATCAATGCAGCCATGCAAGTCCTGTGTATTTATGAACCCAGACGCGTTGAACAGGTGCCTTCGGATGTAAAGCAAAGTGGCCACCTTTATTTGGGGTGTTGGAATGAGGGTTCAACTTGTGGTTGGGTAACCCGTATTGGCACAACCCTCTGCAAACCAACCGTTCACCATTTACTCAGCAGCATTAGTAGAGACTATTAGTTGACTCAGGTGTCAACTAATAGTCAACCTGTCGTTTCATGACCTGGCGTCACCTATTTTGACCATGGGTTAACTCTAGGGTTAACACTGACTTGTGCAACTGGCCATAACGAGGAGCTAAGTGGTCACTCACATTTATCTCGGTGCATATAAATACCATAAAATATACACTTTTGTGGGATATTTGTTAAGTAGAAATTTGGTGTGATGATAATAATTATGACGGAGGCAATACATAATTCTCTTTTATCAAAAAAGATTTCACCACAGTTATTTCATACTATCTCTCTCTCTCTCTCTCTCTCTCTCTCTCTCTCTCTCTCTCTCTCTCTCTCTCTCTCTCTCTCTCTCATAAGATTTCGATATCCAGAAACAAAAACATAAAACACATCTCCATGGTAGCGTATGACGGTACTCTTAAGAACTACAAATTATGAATGATCTGTTATATTCATCTATAATTAAGTATTCTAAATATTGGTAAATGAATATATTGAGAAGTGTTCTAATGCCGCTCCGTTTTTTTTCACTGGAATCATTGAACGTAGTCAAAATTGGTAATGAAAAATTTCATGAGAGGAAAATATATCGATGAAACCCAGATTCGATCTTTCATAAGTAAGCTTTAAGTTATTATACCATTCAAATATCTTTTCAATGTAAGTAATAATATCTCTCCTCATCCTTCCCCCCCCCCCCAAAAAAAGATAAAGGGGAAGTCATAAAGTTGCCACGGGTCACTGAAGGTGACAATAATCTACTGCGTGTAATTCTTTCATTCTAAAACTGCTGAGCATGTTAATGCGATTATTCTGATGATCTCTTTAGTTTTAGTTTTTGGTAAATCATATTGCACAATTGGTAAAGAGGCACATAGTCCAAAATACACTAGTTAAAGTGTGGGTATTTCTATTTTTTCCGTTAAACACTCGATGTTTCCCACAGGATACTATTTATGGGCATTCCTATGCTGATCCGTTGGACACAATTCCCTTCACGAGATATCTTATAATGTTGTTCTCTATGCTTATGCATCAAACACATGATTTCCATTACAAGATACGTTGTTATGAGATTCTCTATGCCGATCCGTCAAGGACACAAGTTTCTTCACAAAATCTATTATCATGGGTTTCTCTATGTCGATGCGTCAAGCACACAGTTTCCTTTATAGGGTACATAGTTATGAGTTTCTCTGCACTGATCTCTTAAGCCCACAATGCCCAGATATATGAATCAACATTATAATGTTGTATTAAAGAAACACCCAATTCTGTAGTTATTTGTGTTCTAAAAGTTGAGCTTTTAAATGGGAATTTTGGAAACGGATAGTAACTTTCAAGGTTAAACAAGGGCGCCTCTGATAATACGTGACTCTAAACCGCTTTCAGGGACTCAGGGCTGGTTGACCAATTTGTGTTTCCTCACCGTGATAACATGATTACCTATCGCCTTCACGCCATTTCCCAACGACGTTTTAAGCCCTCAAACAATAACACGTTTCTTTTCAAACATAGTAAACAGGGGTAGAATATTGCCATTTTGGTCTTGAGTTAATGGAGGCAGAGGGCACGTCGTAGCAATTTTGGTGTTTATATGATATACCCTCCGGAGCAATAGAGAGTATCCAATACCAGAATCCGCCTCCAACAGAACCCTAATTGTTCAGGCGACAGCGGTACTTGAAGCCACTATTTGCGGGACTGGACATGGCGTATATTGTAGAATCCTGCTGCCATGGTAACATCCTAATTTGTGATCAATGTGCAGGTAAAAACAAATCTATCAGGGTCACATAATAGGACCTGTTGTTTGTGCGGGTTCAGTTTGTGCAATGTTTCATGACAAGACCCCGATGCTCAGCATATGGTATGTGGTTAAACAACCCAATAGTCTGGACAGTATTGTGTGTGCTGTGCACTTAGTAGTTTACAGCTGGTCACTACTGCTTTGTTTGCTTTGCTGGGGTGCCATTGACAGATATTGGTTTCAGAACCGTCTGCGGAGTCTGTGTCGGCATATGTTGTTTGTCCTTGTTGCAAACGGGAACAAATCTAACTCTGAAGTCCTCCAATGCAGAATTTCTTCATGTTACCTATTCCCACAATTTTGTTCAGCTTACAATGATAGAGGAAACAGACTTTAAATCCAAAGCAGATGCCATATATATATATATATATATATATATATATATATATATATATATATATGTGTGTGTGTGTGTGTGTGTGTGTGTATATATATATATCTATATCTATATATATACTTAAGCCACAACGGCAATAAATAAATAAATAAATAAATAAATAAATAAATAAATAAATAAATAAATAAACAAACAAACAAACAAACAAACAAACAAACAAACAAACAAACAAACAAACAAATAAATAAATAAATAAATAAAACCACGAGCTTGTCACCCAAAGTGCTCGTTGTATTTAAGCGAGGATTCAGGGATGTGTTATGTCACAATCCATTCAAACTAGCAACCTCACACTATGTTTCAACCATTACCGAACCCAAGTCATTGTTTTATACATCATAAATCTTTTTCCAGGCATAAAGCTTTAGCATAACGTGATGACCAAGTTTGAATGAATATTTAGCTTTATTTTTAGTATGCATTCACTTATCCTTTCAGAAGTCCTCGTTCTTGTATATATATATATATATATATATATATATATATATATATATATATATATATATATATATATATATATATATATATATATATATATATATATATATATATATATGTAGATCGTAAGTTGGCATGAAAAATTAAAGGGGTAACAAAAACACATGCACACGCGACCATCTCGTCAGAGTACAGATTGAAGAATAACTTACCGAAGTAATTTTATGCCTGAAAGCAAGAGGGTAACAAATCATACCTAACCTGTGCAGAATCTGGACCCACATTTAAAACTGTGCAGTCGTTAAAATTTCTAATTAAAATGCTCTCAGTTAAAGCAATTTGCAGATTTATTTTCCCAGCATCAAATTGACATACAACAGCCAAATATGGTGACTTGATTGTTCCGTAAAATCATTTTGCATGACATTATAATACTTTGTCTTCGGTTAGACGAATCACGATTGAGTCAGTATCAAATTACCCTGTAATCCAGTACGAGTGGTTATTCGAATTTATCTGTTGAAGCGACTTTTATACTGACGTCATACAGCAGGCATGTGACTTATACCCATTCTTCATTTCTGTGTCTGGAAACCGCGCCTTAAGACGACCTCTTTAAATACTACTCTTACAGATATGCACACAAAGTGATTTTACTTTTCCCAAGTGCCTGTGACAGTTATTCAGTGAAGTATGACTGTGGGTTCGAAACTCTAGTAACGGCTCTTTGCCGCCTGTTTGAATTACTAGGCTACTTTAAGTGAGATATTCATGTTTTGATTGTTAATGTCATTAAAGGCATTGCATCTATGCCAAGCTCCGAGGCAAACGTCAATAAGATGACCTGTTTCTGTGTGTGATGTGCTCATACGTCAACTTAAAATTACTCAAGAAAATGTTCCACTTGGTCGCCACAACGTAACTTGCTTTACCCATCGAGACACCTTTTTTTAAACGCAGGTACGAGAAAGCTTGGATTCTGTTGTGCTTTAAATGTTCAAATAATTTTACAAGCTAAACTCTCGTTGATACAGAAGTATTCCATAGACGTCAATCGATTCAAATTAATGACCCGGGGTATATGTCTTCTTAAATCTATAAGAAATTATCAGTTCATCTGCTGGGATAAAAATCCGGATAACGCAAAATTATTCTACAAACATGGCAGGAAACGTCTGCTGTGCATCCCCGTCAAGCTTTAAGGTTTAGTGCCTTTAAAGAAACAATATGCATACGTTTAAGTTGGAAAATACAGAAAAAAGTATCCATGAAAGTTGGAAAAAAATGCAACGCTACTTGTTGAACATCCCAACGTCTATCGGTCCCACAGAGATCCTTATGTTTTGTGTTGAAAAGTCAACTGTGAATATCAATTGAATTTGTACGGCATTGGTGTGAGACAATGTGATATAACTTTGTGCACAGACTGAGCAATAATGTGTAAATGTTCTACATCTTAACATCTTATTATATTATGAACTAGTCTGGGTCGTATGTATTTTCCAACATTCAGCATCCAGAAGTTCAGGTGTGGATTATTTGGATTAAAAACAGCACATCATTTTGTCTGTAACTTTGATTTGGGTGAAGCCATATGATGTATGGTATCTTACTGTATTGAACTCGGCCACAATGGAAATGAATCAACACGATCCAAGAACACAGTCCGTACATGTGCAGACATATTATTATCAACAGATGTATATGAAGCCAACCAAAGATATTACAGACACAAATTCATCAGCATTGAACTCTTGTTACAGGGCTATGTTAACAATAGCCACTGCTGCTTTGTCATCAACCTAAATGTTTATTTCAAAAGCATATAACTATCATTGACATAGATTTTACACTTTTTTATTTTTGAGAAGTTTCTCTTGGGTGAAGGAAGCTTTCATGAGCATAAAATCCCACGGCTTTGTTGTACCCAAATCAATGACTCAAAGGATGAGTCAAAAGTTTTCCCAAATTATTGAAGTATAACCATTCAAATTAACTTTATAGAAATGTATCAAAGGTATATCTGTATCAAGTTTAAAAAGGATACAGCTGATGGGTTCGGAGAAAAAAAATTCAAAGGAGGAATTCTGAAGAAACGGAGAAAAATCTGCAATGCAGACATAAAAATAAACCAGCTATTTGATATTGTAAGTCAAGGGCATGCTATTGACCGGGATCGATATGCTTACACAAAGTTAAGATGTTTGTGGTGAGCATTCTATTGGTAGCAATAAATAGTTTTCGTCATGGCTCTTACGGATTGTCCCACTGGTACTACTAATATTAAAACAACGTATGTCATGATTTGCTTCTTCCTTTATATTGTATACAAATAAACTCACGGGCAAGAGCCTTTGAGCTGTATAGCATTATATGCTCGAGTCCTTGTACTTTCAAAATTCATCTGACATATCAATGTAGAAATGCACAAAAGGATATAGAACGCAGACTCGCCCACGTTGTTGTATTACGTGGAAGACGAACAAATAGTGAGCGGTCACTTTTGTGAATAGAGATAAGATGAAGAATATGAGAAAATTTTAATCAAGAAGTATGAATCATGTGCTGGTACATTTCACGAACAGGTACAATATAGCAGGCAGCAAGAGTCTGAATATTTACTGGAATTATTCATTCCTGTTGTCGTGTATTTCGGCCATTGGGTTCGCTGTCATGAAATGTTAGAGTAAGACCATGCGTGTTTTATACTGGTTCTCTGGCCTATGCACCATTCAGTGTACTTTTTTAAATGGCACAAAATTCAAATATTACAACTACATGAAATGTGTTCATTTAAAAAGAAGATAATTCTCAATGCAATTATTAGTTAAAGAGCATACCATTCAACGGAAAGATAAGCTGAACAATTAAAATAACAAGTGCCATTGATTACAATCAAACCGGTCACAGATAGTCTTCATGGGCTAAAATGCGTGATTAAGACTGAGCAATCAGCTGTGTTTCTGACAGGCGACCCATGCATTCAAGACTCTGGCTGCGTCTCAAGCATATGTTTTCTTATAATACAAACAACAAACAGAGCCTCACAATTCATGATAAATTGGATCCGGTTGAAGGTAAGTATATCGAATTTCTTGTACGTGTGAAGACAAAATTAATAAAATTAAGGGTGTGTGGCAGCGTAAGCATCGATTTTGTAGTAACTGATTGTTTCTCTAAGATAACACTCGACGTTCACGTTGAAGCTTTCTGTAAAATGTTTTCCGAACACTTTGAATTTTGAGATTCAATTTGTGGCAGTGGAATAATGTTTCAAAGCTGAAATATTTAGAGAACGAATTATAAAAGTACACACAAGTAGAAATAATATCATTATTTGCAAGAAACTGTCAGTATAATCATACCAAAAAAAAAAAAAAAAAACATGAATACAACTGTATATTTTCGTTGTTGCCCTTCCAACACAGAAGTTTGAAGGAAATTTATCCACGATAAACTGTTGACAGAACGGTACCAAATTTGGATCATCCGAGACAAGGTATTTTTTAGTCGGGGTGAACATTTACTCTGCTCTAATTTTAAGTCATTATGCCTGATTTTGAATGATCTGACCCGAAACCTATGGTAAATCGTGACGATCAAATTTTATTCTATCAAAATTGCGTGCAATTACCTGTGTGTCAGCTTTCAGAAAATTTATTTTCAGTAACTCATAAGAATTTTGTTTATGTGCGGCATAGTGCCATGTGAAACTGACCTAAATGCAAAGGATAATAATAGGTGTGAGCAAGTTTGAGTTGAGCTTCAGCGATAGCTGTAACTGAACAAAATTATGAGCACAGTTGACCTGAATTCACTTTATCAGCTTATGCATTCTATAAACATTATCAACCCATAGGCTTAAGCTAGTGCCTTAATTTTAATAAGATATGCCTGAAAGACCTATGTGTGTGTGTGTGTGTGTGTGTGTGTGTGTGTGTGTGTGTGTGTATGTTTAAAGTTTCTTGAAGTCATAAGGCACAAATGCTTGAGATTAAATGCAAATGGTAAAGAGACATAGCTAGGACCCATATGCTTGACTAGTTTACCAAGTTTTATTGGGTCACTTAAGTTTGCATCCTGATCTTTGTGTTTTTGCTCGAGGCTTCATGTAAGGACATTAAAGCACAGGAGAGTCATGACCATGAAATGGATAGTTTTTTACCATATCACCATTGCCCAGGTATATAACCTTGTAACATAATTCTCCGACATGATATGTACTTTGGGTCTGATGTATCTGCCAGATGAGGTTTCATGGCACAATGTCAAGGCGGGGGGAAGGCAATTAAATGCTACAGAAGAATAGTGTCTGGAATTTTTCATGTGATCAGAATACTTCACCTAACCCTGGTAATGGTGACGTATGGACATTTCCGGTGGACAACTTTGGAAGTGATGTCGATAGGTAATATAACACGGTGTCAAAATCGCTGACCGCCGCCAAATGGTACCGTATGCTGCCAAAGACTTATTTGTTAAGGCATGTTAAAGATCGCCAATCGCCGCCAATTGCCTCCGATCGTCGCTGAATTCCGTCAATCAACGACAGTAGCCAATGAAGCCTGATTTGGGAGCATAGATTCTGGTGATTCTTCAATACCAGCATTCACATAAACAACAACATACAACGTAGAAAAGCACTTGCGGGTAAAAGCTTATGCTACATGTGAAAGTGATCAATTTAAAATACCAAAAGGCTTGAAACCTTTCAACATCTTATATGCACTTTCCACTTCCCAATGGCAACCCAAACATCTGCAAATTATAGTTCCAGGTTATATCTGCAAATTAAACTTCCAGCTTGGGAGAAGTCAAAACTTACAACACCACAATTGTGCTAAAAATAGCAAGAGCACTTGTTGAACAATTAAAAATCTATGCGTATCTGTGCGTAAAATTTTTTCACTGCAATTTCATAATAATTGAACAAGTGGTTTTTAGAGAACGTTTTTGAGGACCCCCTGCCCCGAAAAAACAACAACAAAAAACAAAACAAAACTAACCTGAACAAGACAGTAGAGGACAAGCACTTTGAATTATTTTTTTTTTGCAGGTACCTACCCATTGATATATATCCCAATGAGTCTAAAAAGGTTTTGAGACGTCAAAAAGGACGGAAACAGAAGGATAAGCAACCTATAAGCTGAGACCACCAACCGGCGTCAAACGAGTCAAAACCCTAATTGTGAGTGTTAATAGAATATCCTTTTATCTTTGTGTGACCGAATGTATGATATATACCAAGTTTCAGTTTTCTTGTTTAATCAGCTTCACCTTGGGACGACGAGCTGCACTTTAAGGGACAAGTTGATAGAGGTCTTTCGTTGCAACAGAGCCAATAACAGATACCTCGTCTTTCATATCCGGCCACGTCTTAAATTTTGTAATACCTTTCTACATTTTATATTGTATGGACTTCGGCTTCCTGTTTTCTCCATTAAATACTACAACTCCTCCTCCTGAAATTACTATAATATTTCACGCACAGACGCGGAATGTCTGCCGACCATCGTAGCCATTGCTTCCAAAAGTTTCTTTACATGTGTGCATCTTCTGCCAGGCAGATGTCAAAGCTGGTAAGTGGAAGTGGTGGCCCCACAATGGGGAAGAAGGATGTTAAATGTTAAACACTTCATTCCTTTAAGCTGTCAAAATGTTTTACATGCACAAAAGCTGAGTATTTTTACAGCAAATATTCCTACAGATTAGCAGATTTGGATTTGTATTAGAATATTTGTGAAATACAGGTGTATAAAGAATTCAGAAATAATTATCCAAACTGATGATAGTTCAAGCTACTGCATCACGGTATCAGAGCCAGTGCAAGAGAGACAGTGAGCATATTATTAATTTTACTGTGAGAAAACCGGTCTCATTCACACACACACACACACACACACACACACACACACACACACACACATATATATATATATATATACATATATATTTATATATATATATATATATATATATATATATATATATATATATATATATATATATATATATATATGTGTGTGTGTGTGTGTATTCCTGTGTTGAGTCTATCGCACGAGAATGGTATAACATTGATGTCTGCATTAATTTCCTGTGAGTCTATGCTCTTGCGAATGCATAAGTAGGTAATCTGGCTGACTGGATCAGCTATACTCTTGCAAGACTATTTTATGGTTCACCTCGAAACAATTCCTGGACACACATATATTCATATTACATCAAAGTCCCAGCCCCAAATATATTGTTGGTATCACATATTTCTATCTGATTTGACTATCCAAAATACGTGAACGGTACATATAATTGGAAATACAATGTATTGATAGCTGTTCTGACCAAGTATATCTGTCGAATACACATTCAATTATGATATGCTATGCCATTGTATGTGCATTTGCAGAATTACAGACCACGCAGTTGCCCTTCATAAAAATATACTTACCCGCAAAAAAATAATAAATGTGTCATACAAAACCACATATATGAACGCTAAGCCTATGACAAACTTATGCACCAGCGTGACTTCCTTCATGGTCCGTCAGTATATTGGCCACATTTATGGACATCACACTACCCTTGTGTCACCCACCAATGGCTTTATAAGGTATGTGGTGCAGGGTGAACATTTGTCGGAGGTGACCTATGCGACCTGAGAACCATAGACCCTGGGAAACATCTCTCAGATTGAGAGAAGTAGAAATTGTAGCCCTGTAGCAGGTTAGTTGCATACAAGAGTTGTTGCGAATTTAGGGTCACCACGTCCGTGGTCTACAGACTCTTCGAGAAAAACAGAGAGGCGGAAGACGTCAAGGACAAAGCAAGAGCCGCCCGAATGAGAAGCCACAGATCATGAATTTTGACAGGTGCTGGCCTTGTTTGTGGAAGATAGGCCATTATGATCAGCTATAAACCTTTAGGTCGCTTTCATCTACATCAGCCGACAGGGAACGTGCCAGCATTGACACTGAAGGGTGATGTTAATACCATAACGAGGAGAAAAGGTCCATGGTGTGGAACCGCAAAATTTAAGCAAAACCAAATGAAGATATTTACATTTTGCGTGAACGCAAAATGTAGATACTGATCGTTGATGAGCCAATAATATATTTTGAATTAAAAGAAATCCAGTGCAAACAAACAAGCACAGAAAGACACAACAGTTAGGCTATATGGGTACGGACATATCATTTGCGTACGATTTCCACCACACAGGTAGTCTTCCGACTCACACAGGCATGCGTACATGTGCTTATTGAGTCTCACAAAATGAGAAACCAAATTTATCACTCCTATCTCATGCTTGGGTTAACAACCAAAACATAATATGTGCAAATTTTAAAACCACACAAATTTTCATGACCACTTAAACATTCAACACACTTGAACAACAGATATAAGGAACAAAATTACATTAGCATTTTATTTATTTTAAAATGATTACAAAATGCTTACTTGCTTGTTTCAAATGTGAATCAATGTGATTCGACTTCGCGGTTTGTTTTCAAACATCTTTAATGTTTCATGTAACTATTATATATATATATATATATATATATATATATATATATATATATATATATATATATATATATATATATATATATATATATATATATAAACATGTCTTTGTGTGATTAGACCCACTAAACATTTCATTTTAATATGTTTATAATAGTAGAGATACGGATGGGTTTGCTCGTTGTTAAAATAACAATTAGACACGGACTTTGCTCTGTATTGCTGCCTATTGTATTCAACATCACGACAAACGAATAGCGCTCCACACGGCACACGTACGGCAAAATAAGGTAATTAAGAGGAGGCTTAACTTATATTCCAGTGAGAATGAAATGTACGAGGCGGAGGGCCAGCCATAGTTACATGGTCCTCGCCAAATTGAAACTACAACACTGTCTGAATGACATGTATGCCCTATATTTCGGCTTTTTGCACAGGAACAAAACGGATATGGCGCGGTGTTGTACTGTAGAAAAATGAAGATTTCCTGAAGCATGCAATAAATTGAATATTGTACCATCGCATTTCAGACAAAAAAAAAATGTTTTTTGAGGCGATCAAATACAGAGGTACCAGTTTCATGTTCATGCCTCCCCAGAAGGTAGGTATTGTTCTGAAGTTTCTCTTCCATCGTCTGGTCAGTGTTTACTACAATTAAACCTCATTATAACGACACTCAAATATCCGACATATTCGTTATAATGACACAAATTTTCATGGGAAAAAGTTCACTTTCTTTGTTATTTGATTCATTTATCTGACATATTCAGTTATCTGACACATTTCTTAGGGAACAGATGGTGTCATTATAACGAGTTTTCACTGTAACACCGTCTGATGAAACCGTATGGATAAGATTTGTTTAAATTCACGAAAATGTACAAGTGTCTCATGAAGGCAAAATGAACTCAGCAGACTTTCTGGGTGACTGTGACCTAATTAGTGATGAGCTTGTGCCAGGTTTTTGCAATGCTTAGTAAAAGTCCGCTTGACACTCAAAGGTAAACTGTGTATCTTAAATAGACTGTGCCCTCAGTGATATTTTCTCTGAGCAAGCCTATTGTCATCAATATCTTTCATTTGGAGCGAGAAAACGGTTACCACGCTAAATTTCCTGTCCAATTAAGGAATCTGAATATGACACTATCGATGCAATATTTTTACCTTTGTATTTTTTTCTGTACCAGCCCTTCTGAAGCCTCCACACAAACAACAGCGCAGCTATAAGCAAAACCACGCATTCGGCACAGTGAAATAGCACATTTATAGATTAATGTGATTTGTTTTAATTGTAGAAAGAAAAAATTGAGATAAAGGTTGTGTCGCATGCTGACAACATCACGGTCCCAGCAGCATACGCTTTGTGCGACCATATGTTGACAGTTCATGTAGCGATATCACAGTTTGTTCTGGGGAAATAATGGTCTGCGGATGAAAGCAGGTGCTAACGCCCACCCACCTTTAACAGGTATTGGTGCAACTTTATTCAGTAAGTAAACTTTACGTTTCCTTTTTTTCCTCATTGATCAAGAAAAGGTAATGATGTCATAAATACAAGCCAGATGAAAGGATATCTGAATACCTGAAAACCCGCTAAACGTTTTGAATCACAGGAAACGGAGCAGCGGACTTCATGAGCACAGAAAGGAACAATGGAAACTATTTCATTTTGCCATGATTAGCTGTTTTCACTTTGGGCTGCCCACTGTTAGTCTGAAAGAATAATTAAGAAACTACAGTGAAGAAAGAAAAACAGTGAGCACACGCCTACATGTCATTTCCTATTTTTCTAATCATTATATTGCATAAAAACGAAATGAGCCAAATGCACAAAATATTTCTCTGGCCGAGACAAGTGAAAAAATAAGAGGTCTAATAAATTTAATATACGGAGCGAAATATGTTTGAATCTTGGCATTCAGAATGCCAACAGTGAAAGAAATTTCTTCTTTTTGCATTTATGTAGTTTTATGTTTTTGCTTGACCAGTCTGTCACATATGATGTGCTTTTCAAGGTCACTTTGTCATGTTTTACTGCGTCAAAAGACTTAGTTGGTGTTAGTAATCTTTCTTGTAAGAACACATTCTACCAGCCATATCAACTTCGTTCAAAATCCCGCACCAAAACACCAGAGGCCCTCTGATTTGTTGTAAAACTAAACAATTTTTTACTTCAGAAGAACACTGTCGCATTTTGAATTGAAACTGATGATACCCTGTTCACAGGTGTCCGCTCCCGCAGTTTGTGAGTGGCCCTACACTGTACGCCATTTAACATATTCAGCTCATTCATATATGAAGTAAAATGGTGCAAAATAAATAAATATATATAGGACCTAAAAAGAATATAACACTCTTTCAAACCATGTCAATAGCATATTTGAAACACAATATTATTGAATTCCATGTGCCAAAAGAGAACGTAGAACACCCTTTTTGACCCACATGTGCGGACATATTGATATAGAGGTTGTTGCATTATTCAGGTGAAATTATTTGTTATCAATATTCCGGGAGTGGAGTCAATATATGCAGACGTTCAATTAGTGTAAGAAATAGGCAACTAAAATGCATACTAATAAATTAATTTTGAGATAAAAACATTGAAGTTTTGTTCTCATCAGGGATACGTCTCTGGTGATATTTAAGCCAATGGCACGCAGGGAGCCATGTAGGGCAACGAGCTGTCCCGTTTCAAGCTGGGCCGAAGAGATAATCAAAGCAAACCGTGTAACTATTCATTCATTTGCATTGTTTCTCTGTGGTTAGCAACAGGTGCATCCCTTAAGCCTTCGTGAACCAATGCAACAATGGAACACTTTATTACACTTTTATACCCATAAAAGGTCCATGGCATACATTAAATGATATCAAAGCGCATGGTTATATACATTATTACCTAAAATATTCATGCGAATGAACCACAGACTGTTTAAAGTCATTAAGAACAGGGGGTACGGATTTACGAAATAGAAGAGATGGAATTTTGAACGGTTGGATATCGGAATAATGGTTTTCTCATGATGAATAGTTACTTAAAAATGGAATTTTAAACACTTGAAAGGCAGCATCATGCCACGTAAATTGGTGCTTCGTTATGATGAACACTTTGATTCGAACATAAAATAAAAATATCGACATATTCGATATGTTTTAAGCGTCAGGAGGAAGACTGTTCTATAAAGAATCGACATCAAAAATTGTCTGTTTCTTCAGTACATTGAATATGAAAAAATAAGTAAGTGAGAAAAATTAAATGTGATGGGCAAATGATCAAAATGATAAAATTGTCAGTAGATTCAACAGATAATAACGTGAAAAAGAAACCTCTCTGCACTGCTGATACAGAACTTATGAAAAAAACTGAACACGGGTTACCTTTGCACATTTTGAAATTATGAAAAATTTTCAACGAGGTTTGCATATTTTTGGAGCACCTCCAAATTCAAAGACCTCGATACTGGATATATATATATATATATATATATATATATATATATATATATATATATATATATATATATATATATATATATATATATATATATATATATATATATATATATATATATATATGTATATATATATCATATCATATCTATATGTGTTTGCATGCAAATCAAAGTAAACTTTAAGTTATTTTGCGCTAAAGCCAGATTTCCGCCATTTAAACATTGTACTAAGTCGGTCTAAATGCGGTTGCAAAGCGTATCATATTTTAAATTTGTATAATGTTAGTTAGATCGTACCGTTCACCTTTAGCATGCCGTTTCCCTAGTTTAGGGCTATACCCTTTTGAAAGTATACATTTCTCTTCATTTGGGTCGGTAAATTTCAACGTGTATTTCAGGCTGGGTATCGGTTACGTACAAATAAATTTGATTTGTCACGTGGTGTCACTCGCGAGGCCACAGAAACAGGTCTTAATGAGGAATGGCTTAAATACGAAGTACAAAACATTTCATTCAAAGAAAAACCAGGCTGCTAAAGAGTGGGAGTAATATAAGGGACAGGTCTTTGTAAGGAGATTCTACTGTATTTTTAAAGGGTTTGTCGAATCATCCGGGAAAATATTCTGCCAAACATCCCAGGTTGACATGATCATTTATTCCTTGTGAATGTGGTAACTGATGCGACTTTTTCTTTGAAATGGTATTAACGTGCAGATATGGGGCTCATGTAAGCTTCTGTGTGCTTCGTTTCTAACTACGCCGTTCCTTTGCAATGTTGATGGTTAAAAGGCGGAACTGTCAATCTTTGTACAGGATTTCAAACCCTGGTCATTCAGCGGGTCAGCAGTTGACCACTGAACCACAGTGGTTTAGATGAGTGAATGTTGAAATATTCAACCGGTCAAAAGATACAATCAGGAGCGAGCCTTCAAGTGCAAAGAAACGAGAACATCGGACATGTTTGGCTATTGAATTTGCAAACAGGCACCGTCACCTCGGGCCTAGAGGAAAACACAGTTAAGAGAAAAAAAATGACACTTTGTTGGACTGGAAATCAGTTTTGAGCGCTCTTCGAAACATATTATGATGTGGCCAATTTATAAAAGAATGTCCCTCATCTTCAATGAAACTTTGATTGCAATGAACATATAATCTGCCCCGCAGAATTTTAGTTTTGTAAGTCTCCATTGTGATAAACCCTTGCGAAAGCAAAAATATTTTTACGGACACTAAGTAGTTTTCTATACAGTATTCTTTTTTTAACTTTTAAGTAGTGCCATTGAAGAAATGCCAGGGAATATTGAATAAATCTATTGCGCATTTAGAAGAGATCATGTTTTCTTTATCGGCAATCAACTCACCTTTCAATAAAAAGCATGACTTCCTCGCTTTGTCGCCTAATGTTTTCTCTTTCACTAATGGACTGCAAAGTAAATCCCATATATTCCACTGAACGATTTCGTTTTAATTTTAAATTATATTTCCTGAAACACCTTTCCCTGGGATTTGGGAGCTGAAATTAATTGCTTGAGATTTCCTTCCATTCATTTCCAACCCCATTTATCACTGTAAATTGATAACCTGTTCAATAAAATTGTAAACATTTTTGACTTTCTGACATGAGCATGACATCATCTGCGAAACGTAAACTATTGACATTTTGGAGCCTATAAAATTGCTTCGGTTTCCTAGAATTAGGTTCAATTTCAAGATCGTTTATATTGATATTGAACCACTAAGGGTTAAGAGGGCAAACTTTTTTTTCAAACCTGTGGGACTATTCAACGAAGAAGTAATGTCGCAGTGTAACTTCACTTGTATTATGGCACATATCTTTAAAATAATACGAACAAGATTTATACAGGCACCTGCTTTATAGAATCCATACAACAGTTTACCGCCAGCAACAATCGAAAAGCATTCTGTATTTCATCATGAGTAAAAGGCACATTTTCCTCAAGCCCTGACGAGGATCTGATTTTATCTATAAAACTGTTGAAAGTACTTTCATCATTGGTTTTTCACGTCGTATATATTGTTTATAATGATTGCACCAGTCACTGGCAGATATATCATTACCAATTTGAACTTTTTTCTTATGAAGTAAATCATTCCAATTATTCCAAAACGATTTGTATTTTTTTTTATTAAACCTTATCCAACCTCTTTAATGGCTTAAGCTTTGTATACGCGCTTTTACTTCCTCACAATTCATTTATATCTTGAAATACAAACAAACAAAATCATGTCACATGGCGTTTACGTGTTAAGCGTGAACCCTTCCATTGCGATTCAACAGCATGTATTGAATTTGCCATTTGGGTGAACGGAGTTATATTACCATAATAACCAAGGTATAATTGCTTTCTTAGACGATACCCAAAGAATTGCATGGGTCTTGTTTTACTCTCAGTGTAAAGAAAATCAGCAAAGTATGTATGTGTACGTTGTAAGCTTCAACCCTATGATATTCAATTTAGAATGTTGACTCTATCTTTCTACCATAATTATAATAATATGGTAAAGATTGGCACGTGATACCTTATAAGCATCGGTGACCTCATTTCTGTGGTGATGGCTCAATTCTCTCAGTACCAATCAAGTCTTAAGTCGATCGACTCAAGTCAAACATGTCTGAATTATTATTAGGTTCCCAGATTCGTATTTCTCGTAAAAGACCTTTCATACAAGCACCAGTATGCCTATAGTTCCAGAGAGAATCCCAGGTCAACAGCTTTTCTCTTCAGTTACCCTGTTACAAAAAAAGCATGAATGGAATGTTTTTGCAGAGAGAGACCAAACACGTGTCAGCTTTTTTAGTTTACTGTGTCAGTAAGTTTGAGATAACTGTTTTTTTTTATACTACCAGCTTCTTTTTGTGGGTAGCTGACTGCCTGTCTCAAGTCGGGAATGAAATATATTTTTCACATTTGTTTTGGAAGATGAATGTTGATGTGCTGGCAATTCTTCAATCTCCGCATTTTGCTGTATTTAATTGTTAGGTTAGAATTTATGAATATGGGCAATGCTCCTCGGAACTATCAGGTGTACAGTTTATACGTTTGGGATTATTTGTACACTTGCACATTTTCAAGTCAAATTTTGAAGATTTGTTTCCATCAAGATTGAAACTAAGCTGACTTACTAGTGAAGGTGATCTTTTAGGATGCCGAGTCGTCCGTCGGCTGTCGTCAATCGTCCGTCCGTTCACAATTACATTTTCGACTTCTTCGCCAAAACCGTCAGCCAGATTCACTTCAAACTTGCTGGCAATGTACCTTGGGGTGGGGGTGGGGGTGGGGGGGGGGGATCTCAAGCAAGTTTTTCGAATGGTCACATTCCAGTGATTTTTGGACTTTTCTGATTCTTTTGGTTCTTTTTGCGTGGCAAATCTTAGACAAATTTCGTCTCCGAATCCGCTCACCCAATTGCTTTGATAGGACACAGCAACACTCGTAGGAACTCCTTGTTCGTATTTTGTTCCCCAACTGGCGCTGCAATTGGTTTCTATTTTTTTTTTATGAATTTTTGATGTGTTTTAACTATTTTCGACTTCCTCTCCAGAACTGTCATTCAGATTAAGCTGAAACTTAGTAATATGTTCCTTGTGAAAGAGTCAAACTAAGGTATTCACTATGTATCACTGCTTTGAATTCCCGATTATTAACGATGTTTTTATTTCGGGTACTTATCGGTAAATGCACCTTTCCTATTGATTACACTGTAAGTCAATTGGCATTCTAATGCCAATTTATATTTTCAACTTCTTCTCCAAGACTGTTAAACACACTTCAAAATCAAAAGCAATGCACCTTGGGTGGGTCTCTACCAAGTTTGTTCAATTTGTCACGCTTCAGTGATTTTTGAATTGGCTATGATTTTGGGCTTTTTTTTGGCAAATATAAACAAATCTTCTCCTAAATCACTCACCATATTGCTTTGTCTGATATTACACAAGAACATTCCTAGAGACTATTAGATTCTTAGTTTGTTTAAGGGGGTACTGCCATTTTTGTCTATTTTTTAATGATGTTTATGTGTGTTTTTGCCAGTTTCGATGCCTTCTTCAGAACCATCGCTCAGATTAAGCTGAAACTTTATGGATACTACGTAGTACTGCTATGGATTCCTGACTTTTTTAACGATATTTTTTAAGTGGGGTACTCATCGATAAATGCACCTTTCCTTTTGATTACTATGTAGCTCAAAGGGCATTCCTATGCTAAGTTACTTTTTTTCGCCTTATCCGAGACCGTGAACCGGATTGACTGCAAACTTGGCAGCAATGTATCTTGGGTGGGTCTCTACCAAGTTTGTTCAAATAGTCAAGCTTCAGTGATTTTTGAATTGCTTATGATTTTTTTTTTTTTTTTTTTGCAAATCTTAAAAACTCTTCTCATAAACAGCCCACCCAATTGCTTAGATATCACACAGGAACACTGCTAGGGTCTCCTAGTTCTTAAATGATCACTAGGTGGAGCTGCAAGTTTTTGATTAGCTGACTTGCTTGTCAGGTTGCATCCTAGGAGGCTCAGTCGTCCGTCTTAGTAATGCTTCGAAAGGTCATATGCACTCAGCTAAACCCCCATACAGGTCTACTCAGTTGCAACCTTGATTTTGTGGGACAAGCTTAGGTCAGCTGAGCACCGGTTGTTCACGCAATCTTGTAGTTATTTTATTCTATAGCCTAAAATGGATGAGTGCCATCGATACTACGTGAAGAAAAAACTTTGAGTTAACAGTGAAGTGTATCAGAGATCTAAAGTTTCCCCAAATCATTTAAGGTCATTATGTTCTAAGGATTGATATAATAGGCAGGAGTTGACTGATTGAACGTAAGGCTTAGATAGCTTCTTATACAATAAACTTCATTCAACACTCATTTTCAATGCCAATTTCAAAATTTCAATGTGCACTTGTGCAACTTTGTAAGAGCCTGTTTATCTTCAAGCTCTGAAGTGTGTATTATCTAGCAAACGTTTTTATTTTATGTTTGAATCAAATTGTATTATGTATTTTTCGTGAACTGGTAGATATATGTATGTATATGTGTTTGTATGTGTGTGTGTGCGTGTTTGCATGTATGTATGTATGTATGTATGTATGTATGTATGTATGTATGTATGTGTGTATGTATGTATGTATATTTTCAGTGAAACCAGTTTTGAAAGACCACTGACAGCAAAATGCAACGTTCTGTGGTCTTGACAAATTCATCGCAGTATGCTGCTCTTTGTCGCACAGGAATATGTGGTGAAATGCGGCGAAGTGTGCTACAGGCCATAGTTTGGGGGTAGGTCGCCTCCAAAAACGACCAAACTACGCAGAGCACTATTGCTAGATGGGGATATTTGAATGCTGCATCGGTTAATGTTGTAAATGAGTGTGTACCTAAAGTTAAAATTACTAATGGAACAAAGTAAAATAGCCATGGTTCAATATCAAAGCCAAAAAGATCAGTAAGAAGGAAATTTTGTGCGTGGAAGCGATACCTAAAAACAAAGTCTGATGCAATATGCAGAGAGTATGTGAAAAGGCGAAACAAAGCCACAAAGAAATCTAGAACCATCAAGAGAGTATCAAAAAGAGTTATGTAAAAGATTAAGAAGAATCCAAAAGCATTCTATATGTATGTAAATAGTAGAAATAAATCACAATCAACAATATCTTGTCTCCGCAAGGAAGATGGCTCAACAACTTCAGATGTTTTGGAAACAGCCATAAAACTTAATAATTTTTTCAGTCAGTTTATGTAAAAGAGGATGACAAATATTTCAATTGGTTTGATAACTTTTTACACCAACACTTCGACAAGCATGCACCTGACCCAAACTATCTTGGTATTACTCATGACCAGGTGTTACATAAAATTGATTCTACACCATTTGAAGTGGGAGACTTATTCCAAATTCAGCCAAATAAGACAATAGGCCCAGACGTAGTTCACCCTAGGGTTCTGAAAAAAGTGCTGATAATCTGGTTTTTCCTTTGTACTGTGTGATGAGACAATCGTTAGATCAAGGCATATTGCCAGACATATGGAAGAAAGCCAATGACACACCGATTTTTAAAAAGGGAAATAAATCTGTGACTGGCAATCGCAGAACTTTAAGCCTCACTTTTCAGGCATGTAAACTTACTGAGGAAATAAATAAATAAGCGCTAGTTAAACATCTTGAGGATCACGCCTTATCATGCGTTGAACACCATGGCTTCCGTAAAGCAGGATCTTGTTTAACAAACTTGTTAAACACTTTAGAGGATTGGACAGCCATGTATGATAAAGGAACAGTTTTTGATGCAATTAATTTAGATTTTAAAAAGGCATTCGATACCGTCCCACATGGTAGACTTATTTCTAAGTTACACAAATATGATGTTAGAGGTAGCACATGTGCTTTGATTGAAGATTTTCTGAGAGACCGGGCACAATGTGTATCAGTAAACCGGAGCAAATCAACATGGCTGAAGGTATAAAGTGGTGTGCCCCAAGGTTCAGTTCTCGGACCTGTGTTGGTTTTATTGTATATAAATGAATTACCTGCTGTAATTTCTTCTCCTTACGAAATGTTTGCTGACGACAGCAAAGTATATCACCAAGAATTATGATTGGTTGACCATGATATACTTCAAGGTGACCTAGAAAATTTAGCTGGGTGGTCCTAGGAATGGTTACTTGGGTTTAATGAAGGTACTACATGTAGGGAAGTAAAATGAAATCATTATCATATTATACTTTGAAAAATTCACAGAGGAGAAAGATTTGGGAGTAATAGTAACTGATTTCTTGACTTTTTTCCCAACACATTGGAAAGCTTGCAGCAAAAGCAAGTAAGATTTTAGGTATGGTCAAGCGAACTTTTTCATATTTTTAAAAATAATCTCTTCTCACTTTGTATGAAATGTACATTAGACCACAATTATAATTTGGTGTGTAGACCTTAACAGGTGTAATTATAGTGTGCGCCAATATTTCTGTAGTAACAGAGTCATTTGTATGTGGAAAAGTCTACAGAGTCACACAGTAACAGCACTGAGTGTAAATTGCTTTAAGAATTGCTATGATAACTATTATTTGGATGCTAATGTTTACAGTTTATGTGCTAGGCACGTGCCATATCCATACAATACATATGAATTAGGATGTGTGCATTATGTATAGTTTCTATGTTTTTTTTCACCCAATAAATGATTGATTGATTGATTGATTGTAACAGAACGGCACAATAGACAGACAACAATTCCCTATAACAAATAAACATTCAGTCCCATGCTTTCCCATTCTGGTAAACCGGTAATTACACACATATAAACTATACATAACCCAAAGCTATGTACATTTCCCCGTGTTCCCTTGTCTTATATTTTTGTGTCTCAAGCACACGATGATTTGACGCAGACAAATATGATCGCAGTGTCACTTACTGTATGAAAAAAAATAAAGTGATGATAATGGCATTTGTGGCTATGCTCGTCTTCCAAAGGAACGTTGATATGATATCGGAATCAATAGCACATGCATATCATTAAACCATGTACTTGACCTAGTGACCCAGTTTTAACAAGAAATGCATTTAGGCCTGATAAAATATATTTTACGCTTCACAGAATCAAAGGAGGAATTGTTGAGTAACAAGTGCTGAATGGATATCACAGTGACCCACATTCGTGAACTAGATTTACTACATCACACACACACACACACACACACACACACGCATATATATATACACACACACATATATATATATATATATATATATATATATATATATATATATATATATATATATATATATATATATATATATATATATATATTGGGTATGATTTATGTCTGTGGGAGGTTCCGTGAAAGGGCATTATAGCTTCCAGATAAATAGTGCCCTTATATATCAGTGTGACCTAGATACTTTGACATAGTCACATTTCGCTTTCATGAGCTTTGCCTAAAACAAAATTCATCAGAAAGAGTTTATTGCCTAGGATAAAAAGTACCTTAATCTATATACCATTTAATCTCAGAGTGTTAACAAGCTAAAGGTACAATTTTATGCAGAACTTCCTGTTTGAACTGGATGTTCATGTTTCATGCTCAAAATTGCCCCAATCGTGAAATTGTGTAGCCTACATCCCTGGAGGAAAAGCACAACAGGTAGCAGATTGCATGCCCTGGGCTACCCACGCAGTTGATACATAATCGCACGCCAGGTGCATGTGTAGCAAAACCCCAATGATTAGGTATACGGAAAAGATTGAACTGACATAGTAAGTGAAAAAAGATGTGGCAGACTTTCCATTTGTCAGCATACAACGTTATAGACGCTCTGTCAAAGCGCAACAGGTATAAAAAACACAGGGATAGAGATGCATGAAATGTGCACCCAGGTACTCGACAGGCCAAAGGCAGGTATACAACCTACGGAAGTGCAGACCTCTTTGACATGCGCCAATAAAAACATATGCACAGTGCATCTCAGCAGAATCAATTAGGATTTGATTTCAGCTGCCCTCCCTCTCGCAAAACTAGTTAGATTTCTGGATCCATATATACACTGGCCGGCAACGTGGTCCTTCACATGTGTCAACACAAAAATATGGTTCCCATAGGAAATAAACATGTCACTACTTTGCAGTGACTAAGTTGAACACGAAAAGCAAGGAGATCTTAAAGTGTTTGTATATAGATACAGCCGAACCACATGAATTTTATTCATACATACAGTAGGCCAAAGGCAAGCCAACTTTCCTTCTGTCATTTGTGCGAAAGAAAGTTAAATTAGAAAGGCCAAATGAAACATGACAAACGTCAAGACAAATGACCATATATCATTTTTCAATAACCTAAACTGGGCTCTGTTGCAGCCAAGTTTGGGGAGTATTTAAAGCCGAATCTATACATTGTGGATCAATTCGAAGGCAAGGCGTAATTCGATTTTACAGGAAAAATTTCAAAACGCTGGTTAGGTGTATTTTTTGCACACGAAAGCACGTTAAACTACAAACGTGAGAACAAGTATTAGGTTCCCAAACCATCAAGGCTGTTTCTTTGTGGCAGTGGTAATTACATGTATCTTGTTATTGTGTATCCATAGACAGAAAGCAATTATTTAGATCACATATCAATTACTCAGTGATGCTACGCATTTATGTCATACCAAATATTTCCAAGTAGCGTTTATCTGCTTCTTTACACAGAGAAGAACTGTTTTAGTACGGACGTTTGGTGATTTGATTTATTTAAACATATTTATTTATTCTGGATCACCTAATAGCATACATCGAGATACTAAAAAAACTGGCTCTCCAGACATAGATAGACACACAGAATATATACAATACACACAGGACAATACAATTCAGGAAAAGCTTTGTATGTACCACTCATTGTTACAATAATATTGAAAAATACACTTTCCTGAATGCTATGAAGTAAACACTCACAAGCAGAGACATGTCGATTAAAGAATGAGTACAAGTTATTGATCCAGAAAGATCCACTATGTCACTAGCTCGGTAACCAAAAAAAATGATGCCAGTCTTAGCCATAAACCGTATATAGACAGGATCAACATGGTAATCAAACTATGAATCGTCTGGAGTCAGAAATGAATTTTTAAACAGCATCAAAGAATTTAATGTTAAGGTTTGCAGAAAGGTCATTGTTACCATGTGTAAGATACCGGATAAGTATATCATTTGCTAGATAGACTACAAGACTAGGATTCACGCCTGGAGCTAGAATGTAACAAACCGTTTTTAAAAGGGATTTTCTGGGAACTGAATAATAGGGACATTCTAGGAAAAAATGAAGAATACTTTCGTCAGGATTTAGACATTTACAAGCTGGAGACGGTATTATATTAAATCTATGTAGGTGGGAATTTAGTCCGGATAAGCCCAAGCGCAAACGAGTGTGTATGATATTAGAAAATCTACTGCCGTGTGAGTAATAAACAGGAACAGGATCTACAGACAATAAAGTATTTTTCAAAGTAGATTTAAATTTGGATAAAGTTGCAGAGCGTCTTATGTCATCGGGGACATCGTTCCATAGTTGAATAGAGGAAGGAATGAACGAATTTCCGAACCGTAAGGAATTGAACCTGATTTGCCTTTGGCTGCGTCGGTTTCTTAACTGGACAGTGGGCTGACCATTGTTATTCGGAACGAGATCCGAAAGATAAGCGGGAGTTTGACCATAACAATTTTGTAAAACATGATTAATTTGAAATATTGGCGTGTTTTAGCTAGAGTAGGCCAGCCTAATTCCTTAAGTATAAGATGACGGGGAGTGCGTTTCAGGGCTCCTAAACAAATGCAAGCTGCTTCATACTGAACACACTCGAGGGAATCAGAGAGAGTCTGTGAGCAATTGTCAAAAATTATACATCCATACTCCAAGATGGGTTGTACCATGGATTTGTAAAGCCGAATTAGAGTATTGCAAGATAACGTAATTTAAGTCTGTGGAGGAGAGACAGACGTTTCCTCGCTTTTTCCACGATTCTGGTAATATGGGCATCCCACTCCAGATTACCAGAAAGTGTAACGCCCAAATGTGTATGGCTAGTACCTTCTGGTATAACAGCATTGCCAAGGAGTAAAGGCGGGTGATCTGGCTTGTTATGTTTAGTGGAAAACAAAGCAGCTAGGGACTTAATAGCATTGAAAGACATTTTCCACTGTTTGCCCCATGTAGAGATATGAACAAGATCTGCATTCATCCGACCTGCAGAGGTAACGGGGTCATGGATTATCTCCAGAATGCTAGTGTCGTCAGCGAAAGCTTAATATCACACACAATATTATCAGTTATGTCATTAATATAAACTAGGAAAAGAAGAGGCCCCAGAATAGAGCCCTTGGGTACCCCTGCCTGTACAGGAAGCAAGGAGGACGACTGACCACCAATCGTAACTCTCTGAAAGCGATTTGATAAGTAACTACCGATAAACTGGAGTAAAGCACCTTCAATACTCAGCTGTCTTAATTTGAAAAGAAGACCCTCATGCCACACGCGGTCAAAAGCCTTACTGATGTCGAGAAAAACTATCCTGGCTTCTTTTCGTAGTTCCAGGCCATTATATATGTCATGAACGATTTTGATAAGCTGGGTGATGGTAGAGTCGTTTTTCTTAAACCCAGAGTTTTTGTGTGTCAGAAGATCGTGACGAATAAAGTACTCGTACAGAATATTAAACATTAAACGTTCGATAACTTTAGAAACATTACACAGTAACGAAATAGGGCGATAGTTCCTTTTTACCTGCTTATCGTTCTTTTTGAATACAGGGCACATATTAGATTTTTTTCCCAAGAATCTGGAAAGCACGAAGCAGCAAGAGAGAGGTTAAAGAGTTTGGTAAGCGATGGGGAGAGGCCAGAAGCCGTATTCTTTAGGATGAGGTTACCTATACCATCGGGTCCCGTAGCAGAGCTGGACTTTAGAGATTGTAAAACCTTTTTAATGTCGTTTTCATCAATTTGGAATTCACTTAGCCTCGCATCGGTGCGATATGAGAAGTCAGGCAGGGGCATAGGATCGTCTTCATGAGGAAGTTTACATTGATTGGCAAAGTAATTATTGAAAACTTCACATTTTTCAACGTTACTGGATATTACAGTGCCGTTTTCGAGAAGGGGAGGTATGGAATGATTGAGCTTGGAACCTAGAAAACTCTTGCTGAGGTTCCACCATTTCTTTGGATTAATGATATTAGAATCCATTTCACTGCGAATTTTTGAAAAATATGACCTCATGGAGCTACGAAGGGCGCTGACTGCAGTGTTGCGCTTCCGTTTATAGAACATGTAGAGTCTTTCAAGAGTAATAAACTCAATATAGGTAAAGGGACGAATTTTGTTGCTAAAACGTTTGAAACGTTTCCAAGCACGATTTCTCTGTCTAAGTAACTGTTTAATTTTACAAGTGACCCATGGCTTATCTTTGGGTCGTACAAGGATGTCACGACAAGGGATGAAATCCTTGCATAAGCCGCTAAAAAGATCTGTCCAGAAAGATGCCGTCGTTAATATCATCAAAGACTTCGAATCCTGTGTTAAAAGGAGCGTCAAGGGCAGCTTTGTTTAAATCTTCAAAATTAGCTTTCTTGAAGTCCCAAATTTTCCTTTTGAAGGGGTGGTTCACCTGGCGGGAATTCGAAAAAGTACAAAATACAACTGAGTGATCGGATGCAGAAATGGGTGGTAAGATACCTGAATTTAGAATATAACCTGGTGAATCTGTGATCATGAGATCAAGGATACTTTCAGATACATCGCTTACTCTGGGCGGTTCGTTTATTAATTGGAATAAGTTATTTTGGGATAAAACATTGACTAGGCGCAGTCCTAAGTCGCTATCTGAATGATCAGTATTCCAGGACTGGCACCTATCATTAAAGTCACCGGTTATGATTAGAGTTTTAGGATTACACTCGAGGGCTGAAGTAATAGAAAGATCGAGCTCCTCAATAAACAAATCTCTGTCTGCGGCATATTGCCCTAGCGGGCGGTAGTACACACCTAAGAGAACTAAACCGTATTTGAGTCGAAATTCAACTCATAAGCATTCACTGTTGGCAGATTCGAGGTGCGCTCGGTGAGCACAGGGTAAGTTGTCCCTTACATAGATCGCCACCCGTCCCCCCGTACCCACAGTCCTATCCTTGCGTATGGGCATACCAAAACCATCAATGCATAATAATTCACTGGGGTAGTTTGTATCGAGCCATGTTTCAGGTACAGTAATAACGTCGAGTTTTTCCGAAGTGGCCAAGAAATGTAATTCATCAAGTTTGTCAGGACTATAAGGGTATGGGCGTTTGCATGGTAAGTTTTGAATTGATTTTGAGTGAAGGTATCTGTGGACCCTGGATTGGGGTGGACATCAAACCCAAGCAACTTGCATAAAATTTTAGCCACGTGTCTGAGATAACAATATAATTTAAGCAGGAGAAAGGTAGTTAACAATGCAAGAAAATTAAATGCAGGTAAGACATGATCAGGTGTAAAAGTAGTACAAGATATGATTTTGACCAGGCATTTGCGGTAATAATATGAGCCAATGACAACGCTATATTACTGTATACTTATCCCCATGGATATATCAGAACGTTAAAATTATCCGTCAAGATATAGTGCTCAGACAAAGCATGAAGACAAATTCTTGAAAATTCTGGTAATATAATCACTCCTGTAATTATGCAGTAGGAATCAGTTTATATGTCGGTGTACATGGGGTACATACAAGCGTTGTCACAAATGCATATATCATAACACAAATGAGCAAACTGACATAAGAATGGAATACAAAGGATTGACACGAAACATGAAAAATGCATATGTAGCAAGAATGTCATGGAGATCACATACATAATAAAAAATAAAAAAGAAAGAAAAAGGAACATGGTTGTCAAAGTATGAAAAAAACGCAATAGTTGTGACTCTGGATGTAACTGACCAGGAATACATGTATTTTGTGTTGACACTCGAGTAGTTGACGTTCACACACAAGAAATGTGGGAACATGTAAACGAAACAAGTAAACAATTAAACAAAAAGAAAATCGTTAGCAGTACATTTGAGTTGGAAGAACACTTGTTAATTGGTATTTAACAGTAATATTGTAATAACGCAAATTCTCCTTCGATGTGCCATTTTGCAATGCCACAATGGTGGAACAGTCACTCCCACTACAACTTGCATTGTGTGGGATCAGCAGGAAAATGGAGGACTTGCTAGTCAATTTATAAGGTCAAAATACCCTGCCAATTTAAGTGACAGTTTTTTTTTGTCTTTTGTATGTTATTCTTGGGCTGAATAGGGACCGGCGCAGCGGCAATCACCAGCTCATTGTTTTACAATTGTAGACAGGAGAAGCAAAGTGGATCAATTTTTTTGTCCTGATAATATAACGAAAGTCAATTTCGACGATCACCCGTAGCATAGCAATGCCAGTCGTTTTGCCATAATATTCATGATCCAAAGACGAGCGTAAAATTCCACTTTAGGAGTATCTCCATCATTTGAAGGGAGTAATTAGGTCGATCGACTTAATGTCAGGTTGCCCAATGTTAATATAAAAGCTACAGAACCGCTGCGTGTGTCATCATATGAAATGAATGTGGCTACGTGCAAGTAAATGGGTAAAAACCTATATGACCAACGTACCATTCTCTGGGAAATTCCGGCTTGAGTACACATAATTAACTATTTCAATTAGGAAACAATTCCATACCACAATGTGTTTGTTTGAAGTTGACAGTAAATTGAGGTATGAAGTCAATAATCCTTCTGATAGTCTGATAGACTGTTAAACCTTGACGATATTGCTTATCGGCATTAAAACAGTCACTCAGTCTGTTTTTGAAATCAAATATAATGCAACATATTTTATCTTTTGCAGAGGGCTCAGATGCTTGGACTATGATTTCATGGTTTAACCCACAAGGATACGTTTGTCAGTGTGCACTTCGACAGCTGATTTGGCTAAAGGAAAAGGACTATCTGTTCCTTAGTATGCATGGTTATTATTATCTATTCCCTCATTCAACTGATTTAGCTTATACGTACACCGATAGACAGTTTTAGCAGGCATGCTGGGCAATGATTAATAGAATAATATGCCAAAATACATGCACTCAACTGCACCACGCGTGAGTGGTAAAGTTGGTTGGTATTAAGCTTGGGTGCTTAAAATACGAATACATGGAAGTGTCCGTGGCTGTTGATTCTTAAAATGCACACAGATGCATAAAACTATTAAAAGGTCCTACTGTTGAGATTAACCAATTTAAATTGATATTTAATGTGGATTGACTAGCATTACATGTACGTTAGACTGAAGAACTGCAGTAATTAGCCTGTGTAACTCCAACTGAACGACTGCAGAGATTGACCTGCGTAACGCCGACTGGAGGACTGCAGCAAGACAGTCCCATCGGACATAGGGAGGCTGGCGTTATGCCCATCGGTCCATGATTTATGCACATTGAACATAGCATCGAACTTGTAAGTGTCTTTTCAAACGTTTTAAAAAGAGGACTGTGACAAACCGGTTCTCAGCAGACATTGCCGGTAACGTCCCGAAAAAGGTCTAGGTCACCGATGTAAATATCAGATTTGTCCTCACAGAGGACTATTGATATGGGAAATTATCAAAGTCTCAGCTCAAACGTTTCTCGAGTCACCATCCTGAATTGAAGTTTTTATAGGAGGTTAGAATGTGACTTAAACATTTTGTCAAGATCATTATATAATGATTCTAACATAGGGGAAAGTGGAAAATGTCTAATTTTAAAAACCTGCTTGAAGTACCTTTTGAGCTCTGATCGAAACAAAAACATTTGTCCCTGGGAATTAGAGCAAGGTCATTTATGTGAAAATACCTGTTCCCCGATTTGGTTTTATATGTTCATTTATATTTTTATGAAATTGGCCGAGTCATTTCTAAAAAAAAAATGCTCTTGAAAACTTTCCCGAAAGGTGAAGAAACTGTTAACTTGATAATAATAATTGAGGAGTGACATATTAGGGTACCTTTATTTGAGTTCTACTAAAATACTGCAGAAAAACACAACTCATATAAAAAAAATTCATCCCAAAAATCAAAGAGAGTCAAGCGCCACCGAAACATCAACATTTATGTACCAATACCAATGTGAAGAAACGTATTTCACTCCTGAGTTGAGACAGGCAGTCACCCATAAAAGGTGACTGGTATATTTGAACTTGTCCTGTTAAGATTTAAAATATTCTTTATTAACTACAGACGTTAATGTTTCTAAAACATATTGGCCTTAGAACTTAAAACCCAAATTTTATCAATTTTGTGCCAAAGATAAAAAGAGACATGGTAGGCCTGTCACGTTTTCGTTACAGCCAGACAAGTTTGATGGATCTTGTTTGTGGTTTTCAAGAGAGCTACGTATACATGTATTTTACCTGGTATATCTATGCTAAGATGTGGCCTTATGAATAAATATTCGTTACGTTATTTCCAATTTCCTACGAAGTCAGCAAATAATACTTGAACATTGCAAATAAACTTGCAGACAAAGCATTGTTTGTTCCATGGTTTTCCCAATAGAAGTCAAACGGGCCCATTTGGTTTTCAAGATGTGGCTATTTACCATACTCTTAAGCTAAATGTATTAGATATATGGTAAGCTATACACGTTAAAAAGGGGAAATTTGGCCTTCCCTGCTTACCAATGTGGGCCAAATTTCTTAAATGGTAGTAAATCCCTGTGTCTCAATCGAGAGTCAACACTACCACAGCACGCAAGTTACTAAACGTGATAAAAAATCTAGGTCTGACACACAGATGGTTCAGTGCAGTGCCGCTAGTATCTACTGCCTAGGTAGGATTTACGATATATCGCAGACCAGTTTGAACAGGATGAGGCCAATGGCTTTTCAGACGCAGTCAACAATGTGAATTGATGCAAACAACAACAACAGATGGGCGAGGAATTGTAGCTCAGACGGGCAATAAATCAGTTGAGCTAATACTATTGTAGGACTTGTATTTCCCACGGTCACGGATGTTCAGGTTGAAGTGGATCTGATGTGCGGTTCGGAGAAAAAATGCATAAACACGCCTGCACACAAAGACCGTTCTCCTTGCGGAAGAAATGTTACGTGGACAAACTAATCACAATCAACTGGTATTTCCCTGAATACCCTGATTATAAGTGATACCCTTTGTTAGCTGTAACGACTCCTGTCTTGCTGGCAAATCAACAGCTGCATGAGGACTGTGAGAAGAGAGCAAGCTAACCTGGATATATTCACCTGAAGATAAGTCCCAACTTGTACGTAGCTGAAGTGAGCATCAGCTAATGGTTAAACTTAGCTAGGAAGAGCAGAGGTGATCCTAGATCATCTTTCACTTTATGGAATGTAGGCAGGAATGATCAAGATTCTAAGCTTACTGAGCCAGGTTTACAAAGTACCCATCAAGGTACATCCCCATCAAGGATCCAGTCGAACTCGAGTAAGGTTCTGGAGAAAGGTCCATAAACACGCATGTACACTACTATAGCTATATGAACCATGCTTACATTTATTTTTGTCGATCATTATATGCTTTCGAAAATTTTGAAAAATTGGGAACGAGTTCACAGAAGAGCCCTGTGCATTTCGAAGCAATTAAGCAAGCTATCCCAGAGAAGACGTTTCTTAAGATTTGCCCCAAAAGCCCCCCCCCGCCTGAAAAATACATACAAATATCCTAAGTCACTGGAGCATGACAATTTGTACCGATTTTGGTGGCTACCCACCCATGATACATCCCTACCAAGTTTGAAAGAATCTAGCCAGAGGAGATCTGGAAATTGTGATTTTTTTGACGGGTGGAAGGCAGTACGATGAGCTCACCTGACAGACAGCTGAGCTTAACATCTAAACCTTGTTGCTAAGCAATACGTGATTACATGAGGAATAACAAATACGTCCAAATATGGAGCCTGTATACATGAAGGATATATATATAAATAAACGAAATATGCTATACCGTTCAAAAATTGTGTAGCATATTTGATTTTGGTCTAAACGTAAACTTACATTGGCATTCAGAGAAACAGATAATGCACGCAGCTCATCTCAGTACATTTGCAAACTGTTTCAGAACATCGTGAAAATTGACATAAATGTATAAGCCCCATACATTTAAGTCACAATTGATTCAAATATTAGCATGGTCTGTCCATCCTGTTAATTTGCTTTTTTATAATAGTGGGTAAATGTACGATTCTTGACTTAATGCAAAACCTACGTTTAATGCTATTATCATATGCGACTTTTGGTAAAGTGGGCTTCCGTATGGTTAACTTTCACATTGTTCTCTTTGTGAAAGGTTCTGCATATAGTTTGAAAATGGAACAACAATCAACCAGCTTTAAACAGGTAAGCTACAATATTTGTAATGATTAGATTTTATACAGAGTTTGTACGGGAATGATTTATGGATTACTACATTCTCCCTTAGTAAGTGGCATATTTTTCATTACCTTGTACACTTGTCGCTTTTATGTTGTCGAAGGTAAATATAGAACCATTGGGAAAAAACAGCCAGATATTCCAATTTGAGTGGGTGTATTTGGTTCAGATTCTATCATGTCTGTTCAATTGTTGATTCAAAATGTCAAGCCTGAAATTCATTGGCCCTGCATGCATATTTCATTGTTACAGTCAAGGGTTATTCTGTTTTGATATATCTTTGTCTTGGGTCCTTTTAAGCCAAAATCCAAAAATTTGGGCGGCATAGGCGGTGAAGAAAGTGTACTACATGTATGTCTACTGCTCTGTTGGTTCGATATCAAGTTTTTATGTAGCTTCTGTTGTTTTCTGAAGTAAAATCATCTACCTTTGAAACTTTACGATGATACTACAACAACTACTACTACTACTACTTTTATAACCATCAAAATAAATATTTGGCTTAAAAAGGGAAATATTGGTAGGTAGACAGTAAAACAAGTAATTTAATCAATTTTTATTCAGTTTTTTCCATCACTTAGATACCATTACCGTGTCATCTTTTATACCTTTTCTGTCATATAAATAGATCTATGGGCATAAAACGTGAGCATAATCAAACAAGATAACAGGTCTGTGCGGGCGTTGTAACATTATTCTCCTAGGGTGAAAGTAATCCAAGACTGAACACGGGGATAAAGTTCGTAGGCCTTTACGCTAAATTCAAATCGTGGTTCTCATGCTACAGTTTTGCCACACTTTTGAAAGATCAAATGCACAGAAACGAATGCAACAGACAACGTAAACATGACATATGGTGATTTGCAAAGCAATCGATGGGATAAAAGTGAATAATGGCAATGTGGCCACGAAACAAAAGAAGCACATGAGTCAGTGAACCGTGATCGGGGTGTTGAACACGAAAGTTGCGCTGTGTCAATTGTTCTAACAAGAAAACAGCAATAGCTAGTGTCAGCCATTTTTATGCACCAGGAATAGGTGGAAGTTGGACAAGAACACATTCATAATAGTATGTGGTAGATCAGAAGGATATGCAAGTACTAGAAATGATATTACTCTCAAGATAAATGTTGATGCATGTCACTTCCGTTTATGTTGCTCGTCTATTGTGAATGAGTCGAACAAGCAGTCATTGTGGAAACATGATCCCCTGGAGCCATATGTGTGTACCAGTAGAGTACGGAAAGACCTCATAAATAAATAAATAAATAAATAAATAAATAAATAAATAAATAAGTAAAAATAATGAATAAATGAATGAATGAATGATTAAATGAATAAATAAATAAATAAATAAATAAATATATAAATAAATAAATAAATAAATAAATAAATAAATAAATAAATAAATAAATAAATAAATAAATAAATAAATAAATAAGTATTTTGGTCCATGCCTATTCATATATTGGCATTGGACGATATTTGGAATAATTAGGACAGCAGTCATAAGTCAGTGTAGACTGGAGAGCGACTCAATAAACTGGTGATTCTGCTAATATTGTACAAGAGCCTTGAAGAGATAGTGCCGTCGGGATTACTTGGGATAAATGATTCAACTTAGCAGTAATATTTTGTGAATGTACAAAAATCAGAGTATCTAGACCTGTTTGCAGGACCGTGTAATAATTAGTCTCAATCACGTTATGTCACTCTGTTGTCATTTTTTAAAAGCTTTGGCGGAAGTTGTCATCGTTTTGCACATTATGATACTCAACTACTGTCGGAACTAAATTTGCTCACTAGGCGACGTTTCAACTTGACCAATCTAAGTTGTTTTCCCAAACCTCTCGGACACCCTCTGAAATTGCAAAGGAACATTTCCACGCACTATCCTTATACAAACCTGATCAATAGGTGCTGCTGCAATTTTGGAGTCTTACCTTTTCTAGAGTATTAGCATTTTTTGCAATTGTCAGCTTGGTTTCTTTTCAAAGTAGATGGAAATATGCATTGACCCAATTTGTATAAAGATTGTTCTTGAAGTGATGCTGCTGAAATAAAGTAATCCATACGCATTATGCATGACAACTGTAAGCTCTCTTGCAAAAATGCTTTAATATGCAGTTTTGTTAAAAACATATGATCATTTTCGCTGCGAATGTAGATAGTATTTACCATGGGTGGGTCTGGTTTACCAAGTTTATTCGACTGGATATGCTAAGGTTTTTTTTTGCTGTTTTGTATGTTTTTTTTTCTGTTGGTTTGCTTCACCCGTGAAAAGATATCCTCTTGGTTCTTTAACAGTGCGATGCTATTTACTGATAAATAACTTTTTCATTAAAACCAAACCTATGTTCAAGTATGCCAGATTCGTGCAGCAACCGTTTGTTGCTGACAGAAAAATGTAGCATAGTGCCAAATTTAATTATACAATGAATGTAAATTGACACAACTTACTCGTAACATCACTCAATTTCGTTCATCACATTCCGCATCATGTACATAATGGAATAACACATGTTTATCTGATAATTTTAATTGTCATGGGATTTTCCTTGTCATTTTAATGGTACTTAACAATCTTGATTCAATGAACGATAAAATCGGACTGCCGGTAATCCAAGCAGAACTACTCAGCATTCCATTTACAAACGTTCAACATGAGATATAAACAGCGTGAGGGACACAATTGGGAATTGGACAAGTTCTCTACGCTAGGCGTTTTATAAAATTGATTTTATTTTCTTCAATTTTATTAAGTAAATTTAGTCATATGATCAAATGCGAACTCATTAAGATATATCATTAAATCTATTTGGATATATTTTCAAATGTGTTTGATGATGTGGTCAAATATACTAGTCAATGAGCTCCTTCAAGCTTCCTACTGCCTTGCGTGGGAAAGCGAGTGCCAGGATGATCTAGAATCTGACAGTTTTATCGGCGATAGATAGAACATTGAGTTCAGTCTCCATTAGCTTGATAGAAAATTAAACAGCAGTGGATAGTTTGAAAAATATAGCCTGATCATGTATATGAATCGGATACAGAAGGCCTCAGTGCGTCTCCTGTACCAGCACTGCTAACACTGGTGCATTCATGGCCCGCCATTTTTCTGATTTCAGTCCCCCAGCGATATTAATCCGCGCAAAAATAACTTCTGTTTTGCAAAATCTTAAAACTAATCAAGGGAAAAATAAAGTCAAAAAAGTAAAATTAAAAAAAAAACAAAAACAAAAAACAAAACAAAACACAGGTTCGCAATATGTACTAAATTAATACATGCATTTTTTTAGTAGTATCGATATGAGTAAGTGTACTTACCTCTCGACCACCATCGATAAGACCCCTGTGTCTGGCAAGATCGCCCAACACAATTGATTTAGGTGCTTACTCAATTGTTCTGAAAACCTGATGGTTCCAGTGACGCTTCTGCTAAGTTCCTCTGGATCCGGAGGTTGACCTCCCAGGCAGCGTGCTCCCCTATTCTTCCTTCCTCCTTGAGGACTGGTCAGTAGACATCACCTTTGTGAAGGAAGAAGGGTGGTCGGGAGGGCTTTGCTGGTGGTCGAGTGGCAAGTATTCTTACTAATTTCTAAAAAATTCATGCATTGATTTGGTAACGTTCCCTCTCGACCACCATTGCCAATGTACAAATGCATTGGAGGAGGGTGTAATGCTACATGCACACTGACTAAGAACCACTGGGACTGACAGCCTAGAGGGTACCAAGTGTGGAGGAGACGTCTGGTGGGAAAAGCTGCAAAAGTACATGGACGTGAGCCCACCACCAGCAGAATCTTGGCAGGAGCACAGAAACCGTCCTTATGGACCAGCATGGGTCCCCACTAATGCCCTCCCTCCCCCTCCCCCCACAGGCCTACCTGAGAGCAGTCTGCCACATGGGAGATGCTGTCTTCTTCCACTCTTTGGATATGGGAGATCTAGCGTCATCCATGCATGAGACATACTAATGCAGAGCTCTCACCAGGCAGAGGACTTCTTCCTCAGTCGATAGAGCTGTATCCATAGCACACCCATTAAAACCTGTAAAGGCCATGGATGGATCTAGAGCCACTTGGTTCTTTGCAAGGAAGTCCTAGGGAGGTGTCAGGGTCAATTGGGAATACTCAGGCGCCCATGGAATAAGACCATGTGCCAGAGCCTGAATCTCACTTCTTCTAGCCCATAAAACAAATGTTAATGGAAAACAATTTTTTCGTGTCTAGTACTTGAGGTCCACCTGAGTCGGGTCCTCAAGGCACTGAAAGGGCCACTTCAACAAGTCCTACCATGGTACGACCAGGGATGTATTTTCTGACCAGTGCGTTAATGTGAAAACAACTTCCGTCAAGCCGAATAAGCTGCTAGAGAAGAGTCTATCTGCAACTGATTCCAAGAAACTCAGCAGAGCAGGCCCAAAGGTCCTGCACCTGGCAAACGTCTGCCCTCACTCATAGGCAACGTTTTTGTAAGAAGACATGCCCAGTGCATGCTCGGTGATTGATTGGGTCAGGCAACTTCTGACCCCGGAGGCAGGTGTCCCTGTGGTGGAAACACAGGTTGACCAAACAGGTGCAGGCTATCCTGATCCCATGGTCAATCTCCCGCACAAATGATGTCATTAGGAAGACTGCATGATCAAGCCAGTCCCAGACCACGTCCAAAATCTGGGCAGGGCACTGAAGGTTGTCCAACAGTAGCCTCAGTGGCAGCAGAGAGATGTCCAAGTAGGACACTGTGAGGACAGAGCCTTTAGCATCTTCCTCCAGTGTCTTAAAGGTGTCCGACGATGCAGAAATAGACTTCTGCACCCTAGCATCACACTCCTTAGAATCAACATTCAGGGGAGGTGGCTGGGAGGAGTGAATTTGCTTTGGGGCAGAGTACCATTTCCTTTGAACAACTGGCTGGAAGAGAACTTGCCTTTGCCTTATATTGCCAGAAGTCAGTGGCTCCATATCAGCCAGGGTGCCATGAATCCTGGTCATCAGCTGGTTATAGAACCCAGAGACAAAGGGCAAGAAGGGAATGGGGGACCTATGTCACATAGAAACAGGTTCTGCCCATGCCATGGATGCTAAGGGTCTCTTCCAAGCAGAGCAACATTCGTGTGGGTGCCTGCTACTAGTCTGTGGCATGGACCTGCTGATGAGTGAATCCAAAAGCAGCAACTCCTTGGCCTCAATGTAAATGTTCAAGACTTGTCACCAAGCATTGGAATCAGAGACCTCAAAGCCTTGTTGAACAGCTGTTCACCCCAGGCAGGTGGGGTGGCTGCTTGTGACAAAAGCA